>PVLC010002932.1:0-49807 GCA_004027655.1 Graphiurus murinus
ACTTAGTGAGACTCGGTTTCAAAATAAAGAATAAAAAATAGGGCTGAGGGTGTAGCTCGGAGGTAGAATGCCCCTGAGTTCAATCCCCAGTACCGCAAAAAAAAAAAAAAAAAAAAAAAAAAAAGAACCACGCCAGCTGGGCCGGACAGCCGGCCTGGCGGAGAAGGCAGGCGCTCACCTGGCCGAGGGGCCCTTGCCGGGCCCAGCCGGGCTCCGCTCAACTCCGCGTCCGCGCGCCTCCCGCGTCGCCGTCTCCGGGGCATCTTCGGGCTCGGACTCCGACTCGGAATCGAAGCCCGAGGCCAGGAACTCGTCCACTGTCAGCTCCGCCAGGCGCCTGCAGGTCACGCCGAGGTCAGGCCGCCGCCTGCCCGCCAGCCCGGCCCACCGAGAGGAGCGGGGGAGGACCAGAGCAGCGCCCGCGGGGGACCCGCAACCCGGGGCCGGAGACTCACCTCTTGCGGCCCCGCACCGTCGCCATGCCGCCGCGTCGCAGCGTGCGCCACACTTCCGGTCCCAGAATGCCGCGCGACCGCCGCACTTCCTCCCGGCGGCCCCGCCCCGCCCCGCCCCGCCCCGCCGGGTGGCTCTGCGGTTCTCAGACTGCGGAGCCCGCCGCCGCCAGGCGGGAGGGCGCGCTCACGCCCTGTGTGCGCCCGGCGGTTCCGTCACGGCTCCCGCGCGGCTCTCAGCCGCTTCTCGGGAAAACGCGGCAGTAACGGTCCCCGCCCACCGCCCGCCCGGGCAGATGCGGTGCACTGACGACAGACTCAACTCGCGGCCGCGGGGACGCCTGTACCACGAGCCCTTGCAAACCTACAACAGCACGCGGAGGGCCTGGCGGGGACCGCGCGTCCAAAGTTAGACGCGGCCAGGCTGGCCTCGCCTGGCTCGGCGAGGTGGAATGTAGCGTCCATCTCGCTGGCGGGGCCAGCTATCCACGCAGCGAGGCCGCGGGAAAGGACGCGCCCGAGCGATTCTGCGCTCCTCCTCCCTCCGCGGGTCGGCGGACCTGGACTGCGGAGCCCGACGGCCAGCGCCCGCCCACGCCCCGGCGCTAGCTGAGCAGCCTGGCCGCAGCACAGCCGCTGGCAGGTGGCCGTCTGCGAGCTCGCACCGTGCGGGAGGCACGCGGGGCCCCAGGGCTCCCGAGAGGAGGCGGGCTGGTGCCGCCACACCGGGAGGACCGCGTCCCGCGCGGGATCCCCCAGGCTTCCCGGGACGCGAGAGGCGGGGCGGGCGGCGCCGACAAACAGCGGCTGCGGCCGGGCTGGCGCGCGACGCCGAGCGGCCGCCGCCGCCGAGCAGTCCTCCAGCCATCCCGCTCGCTCCACCTGCGTGCTCCGCGGACCGGCGGCGGTTCGGCGGTCGAGCTCATGCAGCCGCGGGGCGAGCGCCCGGCCGGCAGGACGCAGAGTCCGGAGCAGGGCAGCCCGGGGCCGGGGCCCGAGGCGCCGCCGCCGCCGCCGCCGCCACAGCCGCCGGCGTGAGTGGGGCCGAGGCCGGGCGGCGCGGAGGACGGACTGGGGGACGGGGACGGAGGGAGGACAGTGTCCTCTGGCAGGCTGCGGCAGGCCCAGGCCGCGCGGGGGCCGAACCCCTGGGTCCCTGGAGGCCGTTCCGAAACCCCTACCCCCCCCCAACCTTAGATCCCTCCGCAGCTCCGGAGGGCTGCGTAAGACCACCTGCTCCCGGGGCCGGGGCCCCACAGCTGAAGGCGGCTTCCCTCCAGCGCCCGCTGCGTGCCCGGTGCTGCCGAGGGAGGGGACGGGTGGCCAGAGGCAGGAGCCGGGTCCTTAGCTGGGCCGAGGGAGCCTGCGGCCATGGGGTGACCCTGGCGGGGCATGGTGCCTGAGGAGGGGTGGTGGCAGAGGAATCTGGAGCAGTCTAGGAAGGAGCCTTGCCTGGTTCCAGGGGAGCCACCTGGACAGGAGGAGGGGACAAGGTGGCCCTTGAGGGGGCCAGTAGGGAATAGTGGCCTTGGGGAGGGACCGCTAGGCTGACCCAGCTGTCCTGGCCATGTCCAGAGGAGGAGGGTGAGGAGCTCCCGGAGGGATAGCCCTAACCTGGCTCTGCCCACCTGCAGCCCAGAGGCAGAGCGGGCGCGGCCAAGGCAGGCCCGGCCCGCAGCCTCCATGGAAGGCGCCATGCAGCTGCTGAGCCGGGAGGGCCACAGTGTGGCCCACAACTCCAAGCGGCACTACCACGACGCCTTCGTGGCCATGAGCCGCATGCGGCAGCGCGGCCTCCTGTGCGACATCGTCTTGCACGTGGCCGCCAAGGAGATCCGAGCACACAAGGTGGTGCTGGCCTCCTGCAGCCCCTACTTCCACGCCATGTTCACAAGCAAGTACCACGGGTTGGGCGGCCTTGGGGCTCTGTGGCTCTCCCAGGGCGGGCACAGCCTGACCGCTGTCCCCACAGATGAGATGAGCGAGAGCCGCCAAACGCACGTGACGCTGCATGACATCGACCCCCAGGCCCTGGACCAGCTGGTGCAGTTTGCATACACAGCCGAGATCGTGGTGGGCGAGGGCAATGTACAGGTGAGGCCGCCTCGCCCTGTTGGGGGCCCTCACCCGCCCCCAGGCCTCTGAGCCGCACTGACTCCGTTTCCACACCCCACAGACTCTGCTCCCGGCTGCCAGCCTGCTGCAGCTGAACGGCGTCCGAGATGCTTGCTGCAAGTTCCTGCTGAGTCAGCTCGACCCCTCCAACTGCTTGGGCATCCGGGGCTTTGCCGACACGCACTCCTGCAGTGACCTGCTCAAGGCGGCACACAGGTACGTGCTGCAGCACTTCGTGGACGTGGCCAAGACCGAGGAGTTCATGCTGTTGCCGCTGAAGCAGGTAACGTGGCGGCTGGGGCCCACCCCAACCCTGCCCTGTCGTCCCCCCACCCCAGACAGCGGGACCCAGACCCAACACCCACTCCTGCAATCCCTGATCTCCACCCAGGCCCCTGCCTGTCCTCACCCTGCCCCTGCCCACCATCCCTAGTCCCTGGTCCCACCTTCCCAAGACCACGCTGGACCTAGGCCCCCCAAGGACCAAAGCTGTGGCTCCTAACCCTGCTTGGCCCTCCCTATAGGAACACTGAGCCCCCTGGCCGGATTCTCCCTCCCAGACACCTCCAGGGCTCCCTGGGCCCAAGGACCCTCCCCAGACCCCAGCTCTGAGGACCCCCATCCCCAGGTGCTGGAATTGGTCTCTAGCGACAGCCTGAACGTGCCTTCGGAGGAAGACGTGTACCGCGCAGTCCTGAGCTGGGTCAAGCATGACGTGGATACGCGGAGGCAGCACGTCCCGAGGGTGAGCCGGGCCCCAGGCTCCCCTGGAACTGGGGGAGGACGGCAGCAGCCGAGCCCCCCGCTTCCTCCGCTCAGGGACTCACTCCATGGGGTGGTGCAGGCACCTGAGTGGGCGTCTCAGCCCTGGGGCAGGTGTGCCCTCGGTCCCTCTGACCTTGGCACCCCGCCCCAGCTGATGAAGTGCGTGCGACTGCCCCTGCTGAGCCGCGACTTCCTGCTGGGCCACGTGGACGCCGAGAGCCTGGTGAGGCATCACCCCGACTGCAAGGACCTGCTCATCGAGGCCCTCAAGTTCCACCTGCTGCCCGAACAGAGGGGCGTCCTGGGCACGAGCCGCACGCGGCCCCGGCGCTGCGAGGGGGCTGGCCCAGTGCTCTTCGCCGTGGGTACGCCGCGTGGCCTCTTCCGTCCATGCCCTGCCCTGGCCTTTCACCCGTCCACCCAGCACAACCCAGCCTGCCACACGGTTCAGGTCCTGGCCTGACCCCCTTCCCCATCCAAGGCCTCTCAAGGATCCAGGGTGTGACCCACCAGCATGACGACCCAGGCCCCCGAAGCCCCATGGCCGCCAAGCTGCGCTGGGGCCCTCACCCAGTGCTTCCTCCTCCTCCCCAGGCGGCGGGAGCCTGTTTGCCATCCATGGGGACTGTGAAGCGTATGACACTCGAACGGACCGCTGGCACGTTGTAGCCTCCATGTCCACACGCCGGGCCCGAGTGGGAGTGGCTGCCATTGGGAACCGGCTGTATGCTGTGGGCGGGTAAGCAGAGGCGGCAGAGGCTGGCCTTGGCGGGGGCTGGGCGCGGGCCTGCTGGGCCTTGTTAACCAAGAGGACCTCACCTAGATATGATGGGACCTCAGATCTGGCTACTGTGGAGTCCTACGACCCCGTGACCAACACGTGGCAGCCGGAGGTGTCCATGGGCACGAGGAGAAGCTGCCTGGGCGTCGCTGCCCTGCACGGGCTGTTGTACGCTGCTGGCGGCTACGATGGGGCCTCCTGCCTCAACAGGTAGTAGCTGGGGTTGGGCTGCGGCCTCGCGGGGTGGCTCACAGCAGGAGGTGAGGCTGTCCCAACAACAGAGTCACGTCCAAAGGGGGATGACGAGGGGCCCGCTGGCCCAGACCGCTGGGTCCCCAAGCCTCCTATGCCTAGGCTCTTTCCTGCCGCTTTTCCTCTCCGGATCCCTCCTCTGCAGGCCAGGGGCTAGGCCCAAGGGGATACTTGCCCGGGACTGCCCAGGCCCCACTGTCCACTCTGGTGGGAATGAGGGCCAGAGACTTCCTAGTGTCCAGCACAGGACTGCAGCTGTCCTGTGGGGGAGGGCAGGTCCTGGAGCAGGCCGCCGGCTCTGTCGTGGCTGTGGGTCAGCGGCAGTCTGGTGCCCACAGTGCGGAACGCTACGACCCCCTGACGGGAACATGGACGTCCATCGCTGCCATGAGCACCAGGAGGCGATACGTGCGTGTGGCCACACTTGGTGGGTGACCGGGCCTGCGTCCTGGGCTTCCCACCCTCCTGGTCCCTGTGCAGCAGGCCACCAAGCTAGATTGCCTTCCCACAGATGGCAGCCTATATGCCGTGGGCGGTTACGACAGCGCCTCACACCTGGCCACCGTGGAGAAGTATGAGCCCCAGGTGCATAAGGCACCCCGTCACAGTCACCCAAGTGCTCCTGCGCGTCCCACCCTCTGGTCGCCTGTCCCCATCCTGGAGTAGGGTCTGCCTTGTGGGAGGAGCGGGACGGCCTGGCCAGGTCGGCCTCCAGCCCGTGCCCTGGCTCCCGCAGGTGAATGCGTGGGCACCCGTGGCCTCCATGCTGAGCCGGCGGAGCTCTGCGGGTGTGGCAGTGCTGGAGGGCGCCCTGTATGTGGCCGGGGGCAACGACGGCACCAGCTGCCTCAACTCCGTGGAGAGATACAGCCCCAAAGCCGGTGCCTGGGAGAGCGTGGCGCCCATGAACATCCGCAGGTCAGCAGGCCCAACGCCCCGCCAGGTCCACCGCATGGCTCCACCCCAAAGCCCCTCCCCCGCCTGCCCCTCGGCCCTGCCCCTGATGCGCCCACGCCCCGCCCACTCCCAGGGCCCCGCCCCTGCAGGTCTTCCCGCGGCCCCGCCCCCATGGCACATCCTCCCCGCCTGTCCGCAGGAGCACGCACGACCTGGTGGCCATGGATGGGTGGCTGTACGCCGTCGGGGGCAACGACGGCAGCTCCAGCCTCAACTCCATCGAGAAGTACAACCCGAGGACCAACAAGTGGGTGGCCGCGTCCTGCATGTTCACGCGGCGCAGCAGCGTGGGCGTGGCGGTGCTGGAGCTGCTCAACTTCCCGCCGCCGTCCTCGCCCACGCTGTCCGTGTCCTCCACCAGTCTCTGACTCGCAGTGCGCTGCACAGAGGCCCCGCGGCCTCCCACATGCCTTAAGCCCCTCGGGGCGGCCCGGCGCCTCCCTCTCCCTGGCCGTGCGTCAGGGACAGTGTCCACGCTCCCGCCAGGGACGTCTGCACCGTGTGTCCTCGTCTCTGCGTTCCTTTCTCAGTGTTCATTTATGTGTGTGCTGTTAATTTATTTCCTCACTTATTTATTGATGTACTATTTATTGATGGGTTCGCAGCGCTGCGGTTGGGTTTCTGTTTACTCAGAGCATGGGCTCTCCTGCGTAGGGGACCAAGCTGCCCTCCAGAGCGTCATCCTGCCTGGGGCAGCAGTGAGTGATGGGGGGCACCGGGCAGGGATCAGCAGCCCAGGCAAGTCCAGCATGGCACCAGAGCTGAGGAGCAGGAAGAGAGCAGATCTCACCAGGTGCAGCCCCCAGCCTGCGCTTTGCACACCGCCCTTCCCTGGCCGGAGCTGCGCCGGCAGGGCAGCAGGGAGGCTTCCGTCCTGTGTCCTGTGTTTGCAGCGTGGTGTCCTCTGGGTCTTGCGTGGGGTTGGGCCCGCGTGCACTTACCCTACTCAGCAATATGAGCCAACTTGAACAATAAACGTGTTTCCTGGGCTCCGCGGGCTGTAGGCTGTGTCCATCTCTGACCCTTTTTGTCCCCCGCCTTGTGGCGCTGCTGCGCAGCCTGGGGTCCTGTCTGGGCTCTGAGGCAGGAGTCTGGGCAAGTGCAGCGGGGACATGCTGCACCAGCGTCCAGGGGCTCCCAGGTGGGGCGGGAGCGCACTAGACCAGCAGAGGTGGGCTGCCAGCTGGTCGCGTGTGGAAGACAGGCCCCCACCTCAGGATCACTGCTCTGGGCAGTGGGAGGTATGTGGTGGGCTTTGGGGCCCCCGACTTTGGCTGCGATGACCCCAGGCCTGGCAGGAGCGGGGGAGCTTCTGCTTCCCTTTCCCTGCTGACCCTGCTCCTGTGGCTGAGTGACTCAGACCCACTGGGATTGGCATAGAAACAGGATGTGCGCTCAGGTGGCGGGGCAACTGGAAAGGGAGACCCCTGGGTTCATGAGCTCACTGTACAGGACCAGCGGCCCCTCCTGTCCAGAACGGAGGCTAGGGCTGGCCCCGTCCCTGTCAGAGATGTCCTCTAGCCCAAGGTGGCGGGTGCCTGTGGGGAGCCCAGGATCGGGAGGCTGAGCCCTGCAGGTGAGGCTAAGCCCCACCCGAAGCTCCGCCCCGTCATCCCCGGGTGGGGCAGGACCTCCTGCAGCCCCGCCCCAGTGGGAGGCGCGGCCGGAGCTCCGGACACTGGGACCCAGACCTGTCTACCTGCTCGGCTTGAGCCAGCCGCCGCCACCCATGGGGAACAGCCACTGCATCCCTCAGGCGCCCAGGAGGCTGCGGGCCTCCTTCTCCAGGAAGCCCTCTCTGAAGGGAAATAGGTGAGGGGGCGGCCTCGGCCACCCAGGCACAGGGGCTCCCTTACCTGGCCCCAGAAGCCAGGCCCTGAGCCCTCTTTCCCTCGTCCCCAGAGAAGACAGCGCGAGGAAGCTGGCTGGCCTGTTTGGCGCCGAGAATGGCGCCGACGGGGACACCGCGGCAGACAGGATCTTCTACTACATCCCCGGGACGGTGAGCAGAGGGGCGCGTCGGCCTCCGCAGGGCAGCCCTGATGCGTGCGGGGCCGGGGGCGGGAGCGCGGCTCAGCGCTCGGTGTGACTGCGTGTGCCCCGCCGCTTGTGTGTGAGCGTGTGCGTGTCGCGGCTGGCTGCTTCGCCTAGCTCAGGTCTTCCCCGCCAGCCTGGGGGATTCAGATCCAAAGTGAGTTGAGGAACTGGACGCTGCCCCACCCTGGGGAGCTCATCCGTCGAAAGTCTGTCTAGGTCGAGAGCGAAACCAAGCCTGGCCGGTACTGAGTCAGTGCTGAGCCGAGTGCCGGGCAGCCGGTGGGGCGGGGCGGGGCCTCTCCAGCCGGCTGTGCACCCAAGGGGGCCGCGCCCGCTCCGCCCCCGCCGGGACCTGGCTGCGTGGGTCCAAGCGCATGCGTCTCTGTGTGTTGCAGCCTCCAGCTGATCACCTACTCCAGACCTCAGTTTCTCCCTGGGTGTGTCTGGGTCTGGCAGGCATCTGCCCTCTGCGGTCCACAGCCCAGGGCACCCTAGGTCCCGCCGGCTACCCTCCCCCACAGCACTTGCCAGGCTGTCAAGGAGGGGTAACTAGACCACCCTCAGTCCCCTGCAAGTATGGCTAGCCAAGGGAGAGCCCAACCTCTTTTCCCCACGCTGGCATGGGGTTGGGAGGAGCTCCCCCATCCCACCACAGCGCCATCCTGGGGCACCGTGCCTGCCAGGTGGGTCAGGCTCTGCCTGGAGTGGAGGCACCAGGAGGACCCCAGGGGAGGACATCTGTGGCCGTCCAGGGCTGAGGCAGCTGGTGTGGGTGCCTAGATCCCTCCTTTCCCGCTGCCCCAGCAGGCGGGGAAGCCCATGCTGTCCCTCCTGCTCCCTGAGCTCCCAGGACTCATGCAGGCAGGGGCCCTCTTCAGAAACCATGCCGCCTCAGAGAAGTGGGCAGGCAGAGGGAGCCTGGCCTGCTCCTGGGGGCCCTCCATGTGGCCTTGCCTCAGACCCCGACGCCCTCTGCCCAACCCAGGACGTGCGCTGTGCCCCCAGGGAAGTCCCAGGAGGCATGGTGGCCCCTCATGGTCTTTGCTTGCTGGGACACAGTAACTACTGAGGGGGCAGGAGGCAGATGTGGTGGTGCACGCTTGTAATCCCGATACTTGGGAAGCAGAGACAGGAGGATCCGGGTTCGAGACCAGTCTCAGCTACTTAATAAGGCTCTCCGCAACTTAGTGAGACCCGGTTTCAAAATAAAGAATAAAAAAATCGGGCTGGGGATATAGCTCGAAGGTAAAAATGCCTCTGAGTTCAATCCCCAGTACCACACACACACACAAAAAAAAACGGCCTGGGGGTGGGGTATAGCTGGGAGGTAGAATGCCCCTGGGGTCCATCCCCAGAACCACAAAAAAAGAAGGGGCAGGAACTGCTGAGCCTTGGGGGGTGGGATAGGGAGAGGGGCCCTGTGGGGCCTGGCCCAGCACAGCACCCCCGCACCCGTGCTGAGAGTCCTGCTGGGCCCCGAGGCTGAGCCTGGGCCACAGGACCAGCTGCATGGCCCGTACTGATTCATGGCCTATTTTTTGAGAGTGTCATCCCGGATCAGTTCCCACACTGGGTGTGGGTGCAGGAAGCCCCACCCAGAAGCAGGGAGGCTGGGGAGCTGCGTGTCTGTCTTTTCACATTCCTCAGCTTGGCCGGGACACGGCAGCCCTGCAGGAGGCCCTCGGCAGCTCCCAAAGGAAGCCACGGTGCTTTCTTGCCAGTTAGCCTCTGATACCCCAGTATAGAGGACTCGGTGCCCGGACCGGCTAAGCACTGTGTGGACACGACCTCCCTGCCCCACCAGACGTGCGTTGACCCCAGCAGGTCTCAGGCCCCAGGGACGCAGCGGTGAACAGACAAAGGTCCTGTCCCGCTTCCATGGCAGAGACACCAGACAAATAAGATACAGTGAGTCAGGCTGTGGTCAGCCAGCTCGGGAGAAGAGGAAAGGCTGTGATTTTAGAAGGTGTCCAGCCAGGGAGGAGGTGAAACCTGAGCAAGCTCTCAGACGTGAGGTGAGGAATTAGAGCTGAGCCATCCCAGCAGAGGGAACAGCCAGAGCAAAGGCCAGCAGCCAGGCGTGCGCCCGGTGCCAGGGAAGTGAGGGAGAGGAGCCGGGCAGCGCGGAGAGCCGTGCCGCTGCCCGACCTCGGCTCAGGACCCAGGTGAGATTGCGTGGTGACTGCAGCCAACGCCCGCCCGGACACCGAGGTTGCTCAAAGTGGGCTGTGGCAGGAGCATTTACACCGAGGAAGTTGGCCGAGGTTGCCAAACAGGGCTTGGTTTCTGTTTTTGTTTTTTGTAGAACCAGGTATTAAACAATTACCAGTTGACACTGGGGACACTGGGAGGGTTTTAAGCACCATCTCATCCAGATACGCCAAAGTTTCTGACAAGTCTGGGGAAGGTTGAATAAAGAAAATAAAGATGCAAGATAGAGGAGATATGAAGATAAGGGTTGAATCCACTGAGTCCCAACCTCACTGTCCTGCCTGGGACCCGGCAACTCTGACTGTGAGATGAGTGTGTGTGTGTGTGAGTGTGTGTGTGTGTGTGTGTGTGTGTGTGGAGGCTGTGCGTGTGTGTAGGGTCTGCGCATGCTTGTGTGTTCCTGATGCATGTGCCCGTGACCTGGTGTGGTGGCTGCGTGATGGGCTGGGGCCTCTGGTCCTGTGTGACCCCTCCCTAACCCTGCTCCCCCAGGACTTCCCGGGCCTGGAGAGCCCGCCAGAGAACTTGGAGCAGCCATTCCTGAGTGTGTTCAAGAAGGGGCGGCGGAAGGTGCCCGTGCGGAACCTGGGCCAGCTTGTGCACTATGCCAAGGTCCAGCTGCGGTTCCAGCACAGCCAGGTAGAGGCCAGGCGGGGGGCAGGTGGGGGAGGCCGGGGCCCGACGTGCCGCCCTGGAGCCTGCCCTGCAGCTCAGACGGGGCCTGCTGTCCCTAGGACGCCAGTGACTGCTACCTGGAACTCTTCCCCTCCCACCTGTACTTCCAGGCCCATGGCTCTGAGGGACTCACTTTCCAGGTAAGGGTGTGGGCTGAGGGCAGGGAGGCTGAGTCCCTGAGGAGGCCCTGCAGCCTCTCCTCCCTGTGTTCTGACAGGGGCTATTGCCACTGACGGAGTTGAGCATCTGCCCGCTCGAAGGGTCCCGAGAACACGGCTTCCAGATTACAGGTGTGTGGGGGATGCCGGCGGGGCCACCCGAGGGCCTTTCCTCAGGCTCTGGGGCCTCTAAGCCAGGACCTCCCCAGCGCACTCTGCTCCTTCCCCCAGGCCCACTGCCCGCCCCGCTCCTCGTCCTCTGCCCCAGTGAGGCTGAGCTCAGCCGCTGGCTCTACCACCTGGAGAAGCAGATGGCCCTGGTGGGCGAACCCAGGCGCCGCCACTCGGCGCCCTCACAGGTCAGTGTCAGGACGCACGCCTGCACGTCCCCCACCCTGCCCTCCTCGCTGCCCTCACCCCCCCCTCCCCGGCCTCCCCAGGGCCCCCTCTCGGACGAGCTCCCCTGGACCCTGCAGCGCCGTCTCACTCGGCTGCGGAGAGCATCGGGTCGAGAATCTGTGGGCACCGCCATCTGTGCCTCGAGGGTCAAGCTGCAGCACCTGCCGGCACAGGTGGGTGTGAGGGGTGTGGGTGGGGGGCATGGAAGGGTGCAGGGGCAGGGGGGCCGGCCCTGGGTGCCCCGCCCCACTCCGTCCTCCCCCACAGGAGCAGTGGGACCGGCTCCTGGTCCTGTACCCAACGTCCTTGGCCATCTTCTCTGAGGAGCCGGGCGGGCTTGGCTTCAAGGTGGGTCCTCCCCGAGGTGGAGCCGCCCAGGGAGGCACGCTGAGCGGGGTGAGGGTTGTGACTCGGGAAGAACCTGTATGTCGGGGCCTGTTGGGACAGAGTGCAGGGCCTGCCCATCCGGCCCCTGCCTGGTCAGTCTGCTCTCAGCTCTGACGTGAAGTGGAGGAGGAATCCCTGCTGGGACGCCCACCTCCTCCTGGAGGGTCCTCAGCCCCCCGCCTGACCGTCGCCCTGGGTAGTGGGTGGGGTGGGACGGGTGGCTCCTGGGAGCCATGCCCTGCGCAAAGTCTTCCAGTGCCAGTGCCATGCCAGTGCCGTGCCGTGCCGTGCAGGCGTGTGCATGTGAGCCAGTGTGGTCTCTCCTGGCTCTGAGTGTGTCACTCAGAAACACACTCAGAAAAACCCACGGGGGCTTCCCTCCGGTCCCTCTGAGTGCCTGCCTGCATCTGCCATGCGCTAGTGAGGTGCCCCAGGAGGCTGGGGTGCAGAAGTCGGCCTGGGGGCCGCCCAGTGAAGGCCCGGGCTTCCCTCACTCACTGTCCGCAGGGGGAGCTGCCGCTCAGCGCTATCCACATCAACCTGGAGGAGCGGGAGAAGCAGATCCGCTCCTTCCTGATCGAAGGTGGGTCCTGACGGCTTCTGCCCGCCTGGCGGGGCTCTTGGGAGCCAGCGTGGGCCTGGTGGATGCCCTTCATCTTGACTGGGGTTGTGTTCTGCCGGGCCCCCTCCTCATGGTGTCTGTGTGCCAGGCCGTCTTATCAACACCATCCGCGTGGTGTGTGCCAGCTATGAGGACTATAGCCACTGGCTGCTCTGTCTCCGCGCCGTCTCCCGCAGGGACGGGATCCCCCTGCTGCCCAGCCTCGAGGACTTCCCAGGGCTACAGGGGCCCGCACAGGTGAGGGGCTGGCCAGGTCCGCAGCTCGGGTCCTGGGCAGAGGGGTGGTCCAGGCATGGTGGGCGGGAGCAGGGACCCGACGCCCACTCACCCCCGGCTGCCCAGGTCGTGGGCGGCGGCCGAGGCTCGCTCTCTTCGGATGGACGGACCAGCTGGGACTCGGGGTGCCCAGCGCCCCCCTCCACCCGCACCAGCCACTCCCTGCCCGAGTCCTCAGGGCCATCCACAGCGGGCTGCCCAGCCCAGCCCGCACCCGTGAGTACCTGGGGGTTGGCGGAGGAAGGGCAGCAGAAGCCATGGGGCTTGGTATGCTGGGGAGCCTGGATCCCACTACTCTCAACCTGAGCCTGGATCCTGGTTCCTCAGGGAGGGGACTTAGACTGGAGGGTGCGCTTCAGAGGATTGTGCAAGAGAGGAGCCCAGGGAACTTTCTAGACGCTTCTTGGTCTCCCACAGGCCCAGTCCAACCCTGACTGTGCCAGCATCGGCCGTCGGAGGGCAGAGCTGAGACGCAGCAGCCGGTCCCCCAGGGGCCAGGCCCGAGGGGAGCCGCCCGGCTCGGCCGCACCAGGGCACATGCACCTGGACCTGACCAAGGTGCCCAACACGCGTCCGGCTCCGGGACGCTTTCCTCCTGCTGCACCTCCCTGGCCTCTATCTCTTAGCCCCGGAGGCCTCTTGCATGGAAGAGGGAAGGCTCTGGCTCCCCTTAGCTTGAGAAACGTGTTTCTCCCACCTCTTCCCTGCAGGTGAGCGGGCCGGGCCTGGAGGGAGCCCCGGAGGCCCCAGACCATCCCTCGGAGGCACCTCACTCCCCTCTCTATGCCGACCCCTACACGCCCCCCGCCACCTCCCACCGCAAGATCACAGACGTCCGCGGTCTGGACGAGGTTGGTCCAGGCAGCAGGTGGGAAGTCGGGAAGGCGCACGCTCCGGGCTGGCTTGCTGTGATGGGAGGCCAGGGGGCCCGGGGCCGCAGGTGACCCACATCCCCGACAGTTCCTCAGCGCCATGCAGAGCTCGCCTGGACCCGAGGCCTTGAGCCCGTTCCCTTTGGTTCCCGTGTCTGTGCCTGTCTCGGACCCCGGCTCCGGGCTCTCCAGCTCGCCTGGCCCCCCAGGTCCCCACTTGCTCTCCAAGAAAGGAGCCCTGCAGCCCCGAGCTTCTCAGAGGCTCCGAGGCTCCGTCAAGGGCCGGGGACCCCGGCCCCCCGAATCCCCTCGGCGTGTGAGTAGCAGCCCCACCCTGGTGAGGAGGCCTGTCTCTGCCCAAGGGGTGGGTGCCGTGGGGGGACTTCCTGGGACTGCAGGACGACAGGGAGCGAGGAGGAGGAGGCAGAGACCAGGGACAGGGACATGGAGGGGGCAGGATGGGGAGCCCCCCAATTCCAGGGGGTGCTCCGAGGGTCCTCTCCCGGAGACTGTGCCTGGCCCTCAGACTTGTGGTTGGTTCCCAGGTCTCCCCTGCCGGGGACGTTTCTCCCAGCCCCGCGCCGCCTCCCCCAGGTGAGTGAGGGTCCCACCCCTCCCCGGTAAGCAACAGGGTCTTGCTTCCCGCATGCCAAACGCGTGTCTCTGCCCTTCCCAGCAGATGGCGAGTCCCCCAGCTGGGACAAGACCTCCTCTCCCTCCCACCAGAAGTGGTCTCGGCTCCGGAGGCCTGAGGCCGAGGGAGGGCTCATCCAGTGGATCTGACGGCCCCGGCCAGGGCTGCTTCTCAGAACCACAGCTGCCAGCGCGGACCTACAGGGGAGCTGCAGCCGCCAGGGGGCCCTCATCGCGTCTGTCCAGGGTGCCTTAGGGACCCGAGGCAGAAGGTCCGCCCCCAGCGCCGGCTCTTCTCCTCTGCAGGCAGCTGGAGTGGCCGGGAGGAAGCACACGGTTCCTAGGGACCCTGGCCAGCCCAGCGAGGGCTGACTCAGGGAGGGTCTGACTGTCCACAGGGGCCGTCATGCGGCTCTGCCCTGAGGGGAGGAATTGGGGAGGGAACGTGAAGGTGCCTAGCGGGGAGGGTGGGGGTCCGCATCTGAGACACCGACACCACGAAGAGGGGAGAGAGAAGGGAGGTTTTATTGGTGCTATAAACCCGTGTCCTCCACTGGGCAGCCAGGGGTCTCCCCCATCCTGCGGCCCTGCATGCGCTGCCCCTGCGCCCACCCTGCGCTCTGCCCCTCGCCACCTACCCATCCTGTCTCTGATTCCTCTCAGCCTCAGCCCCCGGGACCATGCCAGGAGCCCAGTCCTTCCACACGAGGGTGCCGAGTTCCATCTGCACCCTCCCCTGGGGCTCCCCAAAAGAGGGGTCAGGGTCCCGCCCCACACACTCCCAGCCCACAGAGGCAGCCCTCTGGGTACCCGCTCACTGCCCCCTTGCCAGCCTGGCCCACCTGTGAGCCGGCAGCGTCGCTGGGGCCCACCCCCATCTTTGCAGGTCCTGCTCGGCCTGCTCCTGGCCCTCCTGGCTCCACACCTTGCTGCTTTCTGACACTCATAATTCCAGGGTCCTCTCCTACCACTTACCCTTCCTGCAGGATCAGGGTGCCCAGTTAAGTTCAATTTCAGATAAATAACACTGATTTCTTAGTATAAGTGTGTCCCAAATATTGCGTATCTGAAATTCCAATTTAACTGGGTGCCCTGTGTTTTTTATTTATTAATCCAATCCTCTCAGCCCCTACCCTCCCAGATTTGCAAAGCTCCTCCCGCGTTGGCTGGGTCCTCAGGTGGCATCTAAGGGAGTCAGCAGCGAGGACACTGGCTCCCTCCTGGACGCCGTGGAAGACAGGGGTCAGAGGGCGTCCTGGCACCTGTGCTCGGCTCGGCTCCTCCGTCTGATGTCTTCCTGGGCCAGGCCTGGCTCCTAGGAGCTGGGGCTGGGGCTGGGGCTGCAGCTGCGTCTGGGGCTCCTCCCCCGCCCCACCCGCCGGCGGAAGTAGCGGATGGCTGAGATGGTGCCAATGTTGGCAAGCAAGACTGCAAGAAAAGCATGCGGCCCCTAGGTGCCAGCTCTGGCCACATGGCACGGTGCTCGGGGGCCGGTCAAGGCCAGGGGGGAGGGGGAGGGGTGGAGGCAGGTCAGCCAGGAGAGAAGCAAGGTCAGGGGAGAAGGCCGGGCCTCCCGTGCACCCCTCCTCCCTCCCACCCAGCAGGTGAGGCCAGATATTGCAGCCCCTCCGCCTCTGCCCCTGGCCCCCACACCTGTTTTCCAAGCGTCCGGGGCGTGCAGATCTGAGGTTCTCACAGCCCAAGTGGCAAAGGCCACAAACACCAGGCACATGTCCTTTTGGCTCAAGGCAGAGGAGGTGAAGGGACTGCGGAGCTCCCCTGGGCGAGAGAAGGGCACCTCGTCTCAGCCGCTCCACGCTGCCGTGGACACGCCTGCCCTGGCTGCGTCTGTCCTACAAATCATTTCCCCGGGGACAAGTCCGCCCTGAATGCTTCCCTCCCGGACACGCGTCTTCATATACGCTGCCCTGAACATGTCCATCCTGGCCACATCTGCCCTGAGAGTCATCTGCCTTCACACATGTCTGCCCGGACACATCTGCCCTGGACACGTCTCTCCTGGGACACACATCCCTGCACGCAGTCTGCCCTGAGAGTCATCTGTCCTCACACACGTCTGCCCATCTGCCCTGGACACATGTGTCCTGAGATCATTTGGCCTGGACACGTCTGTTTGAGTCACATCTTCCTCGTGACGCCTCTGCCCGAGACCCTGAGTGGCAGGTGTCATGGCTGAATCAGGACAGCTTTGGGGGTTGTCTCTGGGGTCCTCCATTTCCTGGCCTGTAAGCGGCTTCCAGGGGGAGTGAGATGCCTCTCTCAGTCCCTGGCCCTCGGGGCACAAGGCGTCAGTGGGAGCGGCCCCAGCACCTGCCTGTGGGAGGCTGGGGACCGAGCTGGCGCTGCTGGCCTCTGGGGATCGGTGCACAGCCAAACCCCTAAGTGGCCGTGGCTCCTGGCCTGGGCTGCCCCGGAGCTTGCCCTTCCCTCCCAGCAGGTCCCGAAGGCCCCCCCATGGGCTGACCCAGGATCCCGGCCGCCCCTCCCCCAGCCCTCCTGGCCGGGCTCCCCGGACAGTGTGTTCCCGGGGCCTGGGCGACACGCACCTGCCTGCCTGAGTGCCAGGCGGAGCTGCTCGGCCGTGGCCAGGCCGGGCACGGTTGGGGTCCCAGGCCCCACTTCTGGGAGGGGCTCCGAAGTCTGCAGCTGGAGAAGGGCATCTGGTGGCAGCGCACCCCCAAGCCTGTCCTCCCCAAAGAAGTGCTCATAGGCCTCAGGGATGGAGATGGGCATGGGGTCCCCCAGGGGCGCAGCGGGCCCGGGCTCGGCTCTCGGGGGTGGGGCCGGGGAGCGGCCACCCCGATGCCTTGACCTCGGGGTGCAGTTGTCCCGGAAGAAGAACTCGCACGTGTCAGGCCACTGGACATCGCCCAGCTGGCCGGCCGCTGGCTCCTCCTCAGCGTCTTCGTCCTCCTCTTCGATGGTGTCACAGAAGAAGAACTCATAGGCCTCCGGGAGGGTCACTGTGAAGCAGCTCTCTGCCCCCGGCCCCGTGGAGGCAGAGGGGGCCGGGGGTGGCAGGTGCTTGAGGATCCGAGGCTGCGGGGCCCGGGGCCCGACTGCCACAGCGTCCCAGGCTGCAGAGCCCCCGCGGGCCCCTGTTGCCGTCCTGGGGGCCGAGGGCCGGGCTGTGGCTGGTGAGGTTGGGCCCTGGACCTCGCCCGGCCCTGGCTCCTCAGGGCTGGGCATGGCCATGGAGAATCGTACTTTCTTCCTCTTGGGGGCTGGCAGGGGGCCCAGTGGGGGTGCCCCCGAGGGCTGTCCAGGGGCCCCTGCAGAGAGTTCTCCAGGTTTCTCCTGGTGTCCCCCTGAAGGCACAGCCACCTCCGTCTCCACCACAGACTCAGCCTGGGGAGCAGGAGGCCGGGAGGGCTCGGCACCTGCATCCGACTCAGAAGCACTGGGGAGGGGAGCCCCCAAGGCAGGAGCACGTTTCTCCACCTCCGCCCTGGCTCCCGGGCCTGCTGCGGGCAGGCGAGGTGTGGAGGCTGCAGCAGACCCGGCCCTGCTGTGCAGAGGCCTGGGGGCAGGTGCAGGCAAGGCCCTGTCAGGCTCAGAGGCAGGTGTAGACAGGCCTGTGTCAGAGTAAGGCTTGGAGGTGGGCATAGACAAAGCCGTGTCAGGCTGGAGCTTGGAGGCGAGTGTAGACAGATTCATGTCAGGCTGGAGTTTGGAGGCAGGTGTAGACAGATTCATGTCAGGCTGGGGCCTGGAGGCAGGTGTAGACAAAACCGTGTCAGGCTGGGGCCTGGAGGCAGGTGTAGACAAAGCCGTGTCAGGCTGGGGCCTGGAGGCAGGTGTAGACAAAGCCGTGTCAGGCTGGAGCTTGGAGGCAGGTGCAGACAGATTCATGTCAGGCTGGGGCCTGGAGGCAGGTGTAGACAAAGCCGTGTCAGGCTGGAGCTTGGAGGCGAGTGTAGACAGATTCATGTCAGGCTGGGGCCTGGAGGCAGGTGTAGACAAAGCCGTGTCAGGCTGGAGCTTGGAAGCAGGTATAGACAAAACCGTGTCAGGCTGGGGCTTGGAGGCAGGTGTAGACAAAGCCGTGTCAAGCTGGAGCTTGGAAGCAGGTATAGACAAAACTGTGTCAGGCTGGAGCTTGGAGGCAGGTATAGACAAAACTGTGTCAGGCTGGGGCCTGGAGGCAGGTGTAGACAAAGCCGTGTCAGGCTGGAGCTTGGAGGTGAGTGTAGACAGATTCATGTCAGGCTGGGGCTTGGCGGCAGGTGTAGACAAAGCCGTGTCAGGCTGGAGCTTGGAAGCAGGTATAGACAAAACCGTGTCAGGCTGGGGCTTGGAGGCAAGTGTAGACAGACCCATGTTCAGCTGAGACTTGAAGGCAGGTGTAGACAAAGCCAAGTCAGGCTGGGGCTTAGAGGCAGGTGTCGACAGATTCATGTTGGGTTGAGGCTTGGAGGCAGGTGTAGACAGATCCATGTTGGGTTGAGGCTTGGAGGCAGGTGTAGACAGATCCATGTTGGGTTGAGGCTTGGAGGCAGGTGTAGACACAACTTTATCAGGCTCAGAGGCAGGTGTAGACAGGCCCATGTTGGGTGGGGGCTTGGAGGCAGGTGTAGACAGAGCCACATCTGGCTTAGCCATGGAGACAACTGGAGAAGCCCACTGGGCAGACACGGACAACCGGTGTGGCTCTGCTCTGAGGGTTGTTCTGATCCCGTCTGCACCTTGCTCAGTTACAGGTCCAGGTGTGGACAGGTCTAAGCCTGGTCCTCCTCTGGTGCCCGGCTCAGGGGCACCTGCAGAGTCTGCCTCCGGCTGGTCCTGCCGGAGTCCTGCCGCCAGCTTCTGGGGCCCAGCCAGGCCCAGGTCTTGCTCGGATGGGGCCTCGGAGGGCACAGGGGAGCCTGGCTGAGCGGCCGGGGCCGGGGCTCCCGAGCGCCCACCCTTCTTGGCACCCACAGAGCGTCTCTTCTTGCGGCTGGGGCTCCGTGGTGGGGCTCCAGGGCTGTCAGGGGGCTTCTGCGGGGTGGCATTTCGGCCCGTGGCCTCGGGGCTCCGAGGGGGCTCCCCGGGGGTGCCGGGGGTAGGGCCCTGCAGCAGCCTCTGCATCTCCTCTCTGGAAGTCGCTTCTGAGTGTGCGGACGTGCCGGCTGCCTGCTGACCGGCGCCCAGAGCCAGGACAGGCTCACACGGAGACCTGCTGACCAGCCCCCAGGCAGCCGCGTCCTCCTCCTCCGCGGCTCGGCCCCGCCAGCCCCTCCCCCTGGGAGCCAGCTGCCCAGCGAGAGGGGGCGGGGGCCCAGGGGGGCTGCTGCCACTGCTGTCCCCTTGGTCAATGTCACTGGACAGGAGCTCGTCCCCAGAGGCCAGGCCAGCCTGCAGGAGACCGCACTCCTCCGCGGTGGCGGAGAACTCGGCCCAGTCCTGGTCGCTGAGCTGGATGCTGTACTGGAAGTTGTCCATCACGGCCAGCGAAGGCGGAGGGCTGGTGGCAGAACTCGGGGCCGGGTGACGAGGTCTTTAGAGATGCAGGCTCTGGGCACAGACCTGCGCACACGACCACCATCCCGCCTGCGCCCGGGGTGCCCTTCACTTCCCTGACACACCATCTCTATCCTGAAAGAAAGCAGAGCTCTTCCTTCTGAGTTTAGAAACCTCCAACTCCCACTTGCCCTAGTTCCAAATAAACCCCCAATGGTACCTTACGATACGTTGTCACGGACCTGAGGTCGCAGATGAGCACGTCCCGAGTACACTAGAGAATCCCGCTCATCTTGTTCCCGGGGTGCCGCTGCTCCTCGGCTCTGAGACGCCGGCTGCAGGGTCAGTCTCTCTTCCTCCTTCCCTCCATCCCCCGGGAATGGTCAGCCCTGGCCTGTCCCAGCATGCCCCAGGTGGCAGCTGGCCACCGAATGGAGGCCGCAGTGCTCAGCAGGTGACCAGACATCAAGACCATGACCTTGCTTTCTCTGAGCTCACCAGGTCACGCTGCTGCTGGCCAGAGGTCAGGGGTCAGGAGGAAGGGCCCGAGCCAGGTGCTGCAAGCACAGCTGAGTGCCCTTGGGCTATCCCCGGGGTCTGCTCCCCTGGCCCAGCGCCACCCAGCTGCTCAAGGCCCCCCTGCTCTGCCACATCTCGGTGAACCAAGGTGACCCAAGCTGGCGAGGGCCAGACCCAGAGGGGTGGGCGGTCACTGGTTGGCACAGTCCTGAGGCCAGGCTGCCGTGGCGCTCTACCACTGGCCCACGCCCAGCTGCAGGAGAAGCCTAGGGGCTGCCTGCCACTCGGGTCCTAGCCCAGGAGCAAGGGGCTGACCGTGTCCTACCTGGGTCTCGGCAGCCAGCAGGGCATCAGAGCTGGGCGTGCGAGCCGGCTGTCCCTGGACGGCATGGTGCCGGGCTCGCCTGCCTGCAAGCTCCTCCCCCCATTGCCCAAAAATACCCTGTCCCTGTGCTCACATGTGACTCGTGCCAAAGTCAGGGCCTGGGCCACAAATAGATGGCATTTGAGGGGCCTCCAGCTCCGTGAGGGACGTCTTCCTGAAGCAGGGCCAGGCCCAGGGCCGGCGTCGGCCAAGGTCACACCAGACTCCAGCCGGGGAATGCTGACCGGCGATCAGCAGCACGCCGGCCTGGTTTCCTAAGCAGAAAAGGCCACCTGTGCTTCCATCGGTGCTGACATCTCTGCCCTGCCACCCGGCCCAGAATGGCCCCAGCCCACCTGCAGACGGGCACCTGCAGAGCCGCGCAGGGCTGTGCCTCCCTGGCCTGAACTCCAGAGGTCATGGGCCTCCCGGGGACCTTGCTGAACCTGCTGTGGGGGTTGGGGACAGGCTCTCTATGGGGGAATCCAAACAGACATGATCCTGGGCCTCACAGAGGGTGAGAGGGGCTGGGGGCACAGAGCTGTTCCCTCCTGACCTCGACCCCCGCCATGGATGAGCCCAAGACAAGGAGAGGCTGACGGGGCAACATGGCCTCTCGCCAGGCCCCTTGAACCCCTTCCCCAGAGGGCACCAGGAGGACCCTTCTTTCTGAAAGGCACGGGGGGGGGGGGACGCAGAAGGTGGGTGCCCTGCACACAGCCAGCGCGCAGAGCGCATCCCTAGCCCACTCCTACCCGGCCCGCTGCAGCCAGCCTGACCTGGGGCTCCATGCCTGCCCCAGACAGGCCCCGAGATAGGGGACAAGAGGGTCAGACGGCAGCAGCTGACCGAGTAGGGAACGAGGCATCCCAATCAGCGCTTTGTAAGAAGCCAAAGCACAGAGGAGCGCTGGAGAGGCCGGCCTCTCCGAGGAGGTGCCTCCTTCCCAAAGCTCGGAGGTCAGGACCAGCAGGGCCAGGGTGACTGGAAGGCAGAGTGTCCCTGGGGGGCGCGAGGGCTTGACCTTTGATCCAAGTGTGTGTGACATGCTGCACAGTCGAGGCATCAAAGGAGAGCCCAGGAAGTGTACCAGGACCTCAGGGTGCGCCCTAGCCCCAGGTCGGCAGGAGCAGCTCGGCCGCTGGTTTGGAGGTTATGGAAACAGAGCCAGGACCTCAGGCTTTGGGACGGCCTTCGCCTTGGTGGGGCTTGCTCTGCTCGGGAGGTCACGCCAACTGCGAGGCTGCTGTGGGAGGGGCTGGGCTGTCCCAGTGGACGGCTCTGCAGACAGGGCCGCTGTGAACATTCTAGAGCTTCCCCAGGAGCCACGGGGTGAGCTCCAGAAGCTCCTGCACAGTGGCTTCCCAAGTAGCGTGTCGGTACACATCCCACTGCAGGACACGGGCGTTCAGGCTCCGTGGTGACATCACATTATACTGTGTGTGTGTGTGTGTGTGTGCGCGCGCGCGCGTGCACATAGTACTGGGGATTGAACCCAGAGACATTCTACTTTCAAACTACATCCCCAGCCCATTTTTATTTCTTATTTGGAAACAGAGTCTCACTAGGTTGATGAGAGTCTCACTACTTGCTGAGGCTGTCCTTGAACCTGTGATCTTCCTATTTCAGCCTCTCAAGTACTGGGATTACAAACCTGTATCACCACACCTGACCACATTATAGTTTAAATCGAATTTCTTTAACTATAAGGAAACTGGAGCCAGGCATGGTGGCATACATTTGGAATCCCAGTGCTTGAGAGGCTGAGACAGGAGGATTGCAGGCTTGAGGACAGCCTCAGCAATTTAGTGAGACCCTCATCAACTTAGTGAGACCCTATTTCAAAATAAAAAGGGCTAGGAGGAGGAAGAAGAGGAGAAGGAAGAAGAGAAGGAGGAGAAAGAGGAGGAAAATGTCAGGTGCATACCTGTATACCTGTAATCCTAATACTTGGGAGGTTGAGACAGGAGAATTGCAGTTTTGAGACCAGCTTCAGCAACATGACAAGAACCTATTTCAAAAAAATTAAATAAAAGAGACTTGGGCGGGCGTGGTGGCGCACGCTTGTAATCCCAGCATTTGGGAGGCTGAGACTGGAGGATCTGGGTTCGCCGCCAGCCTCAGCTACCTAGTGAGGCACTCTGCAACTTAGTGAGACCCTGTTTCAAAATAAAGAATAAAAAATAGGTCTGGGGGTATAGCTCGGAGGTAGAATGCTCCTGGGCTCAATCCCCAGTATGTATGTATTATGCATACATGTATATATGCATGTATGTGTGTAGCATAAATGTATTATGTGTATATATGCATGTGTGTGGATGTATGCACATATATGCATGTGTGTAGGTATATATGTATGTATTTGTATATGTATGTATATGTGTATGCATGTATATTTATGTATGCATGCATGTGTGTATGTGTATACATGTATGCCTGTATATATGTATGTATATATCTATACATATATCTATGTGTGTATGTATATATGCATGCAAATATTGTGTATGTATGTGTATATATGTATGTGTGCCCGTATGTATGTATATATGTATGCATGTACATAATATGTATGTGTGCATGTATGTATGCATATGTATACATATTTTTTTTTCCTGCAGTACTGGGGATTGAACTCAGGGGCATTCTACCTCTGAGCTACACCCCCAGCCCTATTTTTTATTCTTTATTTTGAAACCGAGTCTCACTAAGTTGCGGAGTGCCTCACTAGGTAGCTGAGGCTGGCTGCGAACCCGGATCCTCCGGTCTCAGCCTCCCAAATGCTGGGATTACAAGCGTGTGCCACCACACCCGGCTGCATGTGTATATTTTTAAAGCTGTTCCATCAGTGCATCTTCTTTGTGAAGCATGCTTCTGCCGCTGTTCCAGGCCTCTCTTGCTTTTGTTATATATTGTTGAGTCTGTGATAATATATTCTGCTATGATTCACTGATTGATTGCAGTACTGGGGATGGAACCCAGGGCCTCACACATGCTAGGCAAGCATTCTACCACTAAGCAACACCCCAGCCCCAGTCAACAATGCCTTTTTTTTTTTTTTTGCGGTACCAGAGATTGAACTTGGGGGCATTCTACCTCCGAGCTACACCCCACTCCTATTTTTTTATTCTTTATTTTGAAACAGGGTCTCACTAAGTTGCAGAGGGCCTCACTAAGTAGCTGAGGCTGGCCGCAAACCCTGATCCTCCTGTTTCGGCCTCTCAAGTACTGGAATTACAAGTGTGCGCCACCACACCCGGCTTCGACAATGCCTTTTGGTGAAAGAAGCTTTTCATTTTAACATAGTCCAAGCCGTGCTTTTAGACAATTGCCCTGGCTGCCCCATGGAAAGAGAAGGCAGGGAGGGGAGCCAGAGAGGGGAGGCAGGGAGGCTGTCTCTAGGGCGAGGCTGTGGAAAGGGCTGCAGAGGTTCACTGGGGATGGCAGAGCTTCCAGAGGGAGCCCTCCCTCCACTCCCATTCATCATGGATCCCCTGGGGGGTGAGTGGGGGGTGTCTGCTGCAGAGAGGGGTCCAGGCAGGGCTGAGCTCAGCCCAGGGAGGAAGAACACACAACCTTTACCATTAGTATTAGTAGTAGTAGTAGTAGCAGCGGTGATGATTGAACCCAGGGCGTTCTAACTCTAAGCTACACTCCCAGCCCTATTTTTTATTTTGAAACGGGGTCTCTCTCTCTCTCTCTCACTTAGTTGCTGAGGCTGGTCTCAAACTTGTGATCCTCCTGTCTCAGCCTCCCAAGTACTGGGATTACAGGTGTGCACTACCATGCCTGGCTACACACCTTTATTTTATTTTATTTTTTTTCGGTACTGGGGATTGAACCCAGTGGCATTCTACCTCCGAGCTACACCCCCAGCTCTATTTTTTTATTCTTTTTAAACAGGGTCTCACTAAGTAGCGGAGTGCCTCACTAGGTAGCTGAGGCTGGCCGTGAAACTATCCTCCAGTCTTAGCCTCCCAAGTACTGGAATTACAAGGATGCACCACCACGCCCGGCTCACTACGCGTTTATAATCCAACTCTACAGTGGAGGCCTCAATTCCTGGCAGAGAGGAGCACCTGGGACAGTGGGCACGAGTGAGTGGATGGACAGAGAGGGCAGACCCGGACCCATGCAAAAGGGGTCCCAGCCGAATGTCAGGGTGGGGAAGGAGCTCAGCCTGCCATGCTCCTGGATACCACTAGAGGGCACCAGGACTCCACTGGGAGGCCCACCTCAGCCCAGCAGCTCTGCTGCGGACTGGGGGGTCCCCAGGCTCTGGCTCTCTCCTCCAGAAGGGAGAGGGAGGATGCAGGTTTCTTAGGGGATTGCCAATCCCCATCCCCCCAAACCACAGAGCTCCTTTCAAGCCCTTGACCTTGAGGCAGCCAGCTCTCCAGGGTAAGAGCTAACTCCAATGAGCAACTACTGCGTACCGGGCAGTCTTACATGCTCTGCACAGATGTGGACTCCTTCCTGTCATTTTCAAATAGTCTTACTGAGCTGGGCGTGGTGGTGCACACTTGGAATCCCAGTACTTGGGAGACTGACACCGGAGGATCCGGGTTCGAGGCCAACCTCAGTTACTTAGTGAGGCTCTCCGCAACTTAGTGAGACCCTGTTTCAAAATAAAGAATAAAAAAATATAAAACAATCACCACCGATCACAAATCTCTTATTACCTCTCTTCTTCATCTTCACATGGATAGGTCTGACATCACTAATTAAAACAGTTACTTGGTTAATAAGGTCAGGAGACTATATGGTAAAGGCTCGCTTTGTTCTTTGGTTTTATTTTACTCTTAAAGTTTAAAGCATGTATTATTTTCCCATGTCCTTGATAAGTTCCTCTGCTTTTTCTTATCTCTATCCTTTAAAAGTTACTTATTATGTTAAAACTTGACTTACAAATATTTTATGTTAGCCGGGCGTGGTGGTGCACGCTTGTAATCCCAGCATTCGGGAGGCTGAGACAGGAAGATCCAGGTTCGCGGCCAGCCTCAGCTACCTAGTGAGGCACTCTGCAACTTAGTGAGACTCTGTTTCAAAATAAAGAATAAAAAATAGGGCTGAGGGTATAGCTCGGAGGTAGCATGCCCCTGAGTTCAATCCCCAGTACTGCAAAAAAAAATTAAAAAATAAATATTTTATGTTATTAGTAATTAATATTGGGTTAATATAGCTTGTTAAGTTTAGTCTAAACTATTGTAAGAGTCTATATAATTCTTAGCATGTGTCTGTGTTCTTAGCATTCGGTGTTGGGCTAACAGCCAACTTTTAGCTGACCAAGGTCAACCTTGGCTGCAGCTCTTTTTTTTTCTTTTTTGGGGAGCACCAGGTGAGCCACATTAGTTCCTTTAATAACAGACTCGCCGCCGGGGCCTGAGCTTCCTCCCAGAGCAGTGAAGCCGGACTAGAGAAGGTACTACACGTCAAAAGAAAACTGTAAAAGCGCCACAGCCCTCCCCACCACAAACTCACATCCCTGCAGAGGGAACGAATACCAAATTGTACTTGAAACCGAGGTTGAACAGCTACTGAACTTCAGGGTGTGACTAACAACAGACCCCTCTCTGGCCCAGGTGGATGCAATACTTTGGGCATGACGTAATGAGAGCACGCAGCTGTGCTGAGGGTGTGCCCTGCTCAACAGAGGGCAGTGCCCAGGGGCTAGGAGCCGGGTCCAGGAAAAGCGGAGACTGCAGGGAAGGGCCAGGCACGCACAGCTCACAACAGCTCCTGGCCAGGCAGGCCAGGCCCGCGGCCGCCTCAGTGCAGAGCTGCCCCGGCTTCCCGCCACCCTGTCTTCACGTAGGTAGGCCTCCTGCATCTTCTGGTCAGCTCCTTTGTCTGCACTTCTGCCAGCTTGGATTCTGCCTTCTGGGAGAGCTGGCGCACCTCCTGCACCTGCGATTTCACCAGCTGGATGTGATTTCTGGCGGTTATAGAGGCCTGGTCTGCTCCAGACTGGTACGCAGCTTCTGCTGCCATCTCTGAAAGGCCCACCGCAGTCATCCAAGGGGTCTCCAGCTTCAAGTATTCTTGTTGTTTTGAAGTCATCTCAACTCTGGCTCCTATAATCACCTGCCACACTTCATCTTCCTCCTGAGAATTCCTTGTCCCAAGTAAACTTGTGTCAGTACAGAGAAATCAATGTATAAACAGCATTGATATATTCAGTGACTGCTTCGATCAATGCATGTGTGGTTTGGGAGAGGAAGGTAGAGGTGCTATCTGTTACCAAAGACACAGGCCTCCTTGTTAATGCTTCGTTACTAAGAAAATGAGGCTCCGATTTCTGAGCAATAGGAACTGCACACGGCGTTACACCAAATGCAATCGCTACAGTTTTGTGCCATGGTCTTATCAATTCTGAGAAGCAGTGCTTCTTCAAGTTAGCCACCAGAGGAATACAGTATCTAAGAAGGGGGCTACGCTCCTGGACAGCCAACTTCGCAGAGCTGCCATCCTGCGGTGGGCGGAGGCCGGCTGGCTGCAGCTCTTGCCTGACAGTTTAGAGACAGAAAAAAGGATTTTATTATTCTGCCCAAATGTAAAAACTTGGGTTTTTTTTTTTTGTTTTGTTTTGTTTTTTTTTTTTTTTTTTTTTTTTTTTTGCGGTACTGGGGATTGAACCCAGGGGCATTCTACCTTCCAGCTACACCCCCAGCCCTATTTCTTATTCTTTATTTTGAAACAGGGTCTCACTAAGTTGCGGAGTGCCTCCCTAGGTAGCTGAGGCTGGCCGTGAACCCAGATTCTCCAGTCTCAGCCTCCCAAATGCAGGATTACAACCGTGCGCCACCACGCCCAGCAAAACTTGTTCTTATTAGCAATTAATGCTGCCCTTATGAGCAATCAATACAGGCTCAATTTCCTCCCACAATAGAAAGAAAAATGGGAAGGTGCCTGCTCTCAGGATAAATTCAGTCCTCTGCAGCTGTGTGGCAACAGCCTACCAGCCTTGGAAAATAAATCCTTTCCCAGTACACTTCTCTCTGATCCCCAACTTTTCCCTGATGGCCAAGCCCCTACATGTTTAAACCCGTTACTTCTCTCTCTCCAGCTACATCCTTACCTCAGCCTTTACAAACTGGACAGCAGGTTCTCTTCTGCCCACCTGAATCCCCACATGATCTCAAACCCAAATGGTCAGTCCGGCCACTGCCGTCCTCCACACCCCCGCGGCCGCTCGACTTCGCCTCACTGACGGCTCCCCCTCACCTTGGATCCACATTTCCCGACTCAAACCCCCCTGCTCACCCCCTTCCTCTTATTCATCCATAGGCGTTCCTGAAAAACCGCTCTCCCTTCGGATTACGTGTCTTCCCCCGGTGCCGGAAGAACAAACTCCCCCACTCACCAACGTCCCTGGTCCTAGGTTACTCTCTTCCTTATCGCCCTTATCTGCTTCCCTTTGATCAAATCAGGTCGTCATACGGATGGTGGCCCGACACAGATGGCGGATGCCCCTGTTGGTCATGTTGCACCAACAACCCCTACGCATGGACTGGCTGATCTTGGGGGTACTTTCGGTATATCCCACAATCTCATGCCTACTACCTCACAATACCTGACCCCTAGGATGCACGTTGGGCTAAAAAAAAAGGGGGGGGTAAAGTTTACTAAAATAGCTGGACTAAATATCCGTTATGTAGGCATGGGAGAGAAATGTAAAAAAGGTACACAAGTATAGACATGGAAAAAAATGTAAACAAGGCAAAGAAGGTACATAACTGTAAAAATTTTTGGAAAACAAGGATATAAATTCAAAAGGCTAATAAGCATGTCAAAAAATGTTTGTGTAGGGTAAAGTATAAAAAATATTGCATGTATGATAAAGATGGTTATATTTACAAGTTATTCAAAAGGTCTACAGTGAGGTTCTATTATAATACTTTTCTGTATTTTCTACTGTCTCTTTTTTCTATGATTATCTAAATTTCACTTCTAAAGTAAAAGTTAATTTTTGTGTAACTGTAATGCTATATTTGTGCTTCCAAATGTTAGACAGAACCCCAGTCAGTGTAACTACCCCTGTCCATCTCTATAAACCTGGCAGTTTAGTGTGGGCCAAGGATTGGAATCAGGCTCCCCTCAAGGCAAAATAAAAGTAACCCTTACATTCTGGACTAAATATCTGTGCGGGGTCTTACACATCGGTAAGACATATGTCTCTCACAACTCAGGTGTCCCAGGTCTCCGAGGATATCGCTCACCAGTCCAAGGTAGTCGTAAACTCACCTCGCCAACCCTCAACCAACTCTGCCCTCTCTTTACTCCCATGTTACAGCTGATCCAGGCCACCGTCAGCTTTCTCAACTATCCGTTCCCAAGCTCCAGACCAGCGGAATGCTTCCTCTGTGCCTCCCTCACACACCCCCTTCTGGCAGTCGTTCCTCTTAATTTCACTAACTATTCTCTTGTCTCCTCTCAGGATTTAAAGACTCACTCCATCCCCAGAGTACCTCTAAGGGAACCCGATGTCAACTCTACCCAGCTCTCCCGCCTCTGCATCTCTCCCTCAACTCCCTCCTTGGTCCCCACTCCTCCTTCTAGCTTTTCACAGCGATGCCACATCACCCTCTCCTTAGCCGCGCTCGGTTTTACCCAACCAGGCCATTTTCTGTGGTGCAATAAAACTCTCAAAAACTATCTCCTGCCTGACATCTCGTCCCCCTGCACCCTCTCCACAGTGGTCCCTCAGCTCACTCTCACAGCAGCTCCGCGCTTCAAGCCTACCTCACCCCTCCAATGGGTCCACCTGCCCGGGTCAACAGGGCTGCCCTCCTCCCTGTTCTTGTCGGACTCTCCCTGTCCTTGTCTGTTGTAGGCCTGGGACTAAGCGGAGGGCCTTGGACATACGCTCTGGGCAACAGACGACTTGGAAAACAAATTGGAGGGTGCCTTAATCTCCACGGCTGAGTCCCTCGTGGCCCTTCAGAAACAGGTTACATCCTTAACACAAGTAATCCTGCAAAACAGGCAAGCCCTTGACTTACTAACAGCTGAAAAAGGGGGGACTTGCCTCAGAGAGGAATGTTGCTACTATGTTAATGCATCAGGCATCCTGGAACAAAACGTAAATAAACTATAAAATCTGGCCATAGGACTCAAAGCCAGGCAAGATACTTCCTCCCTCCTTTCCTGGCTCCCATGATCACTCAGTACCTGGCTGTGGCCCTTCATTGGGCCCCTTGTTATCATCCTGATTGCCTGCTCCTTTTTACCCTGCATCACCAAGTTCCTACAAAACCAACTCACAAACATTTCTAACCAAACTTTCAACCAGCTTCTCCTTAGGAACTATCAACCCTTGGCCTCAGATGACTTCATCTCTGGAGAAGGCTTCTCCACATGCTGACTCTCCTACACAAGGACGCTTCATACGGTTCCTGGAGGACTAGATGCACTAGATGACCACTGGTTCCTGACTCCGATATCATCCCCAGAAAAATGGCTTCAACAGATACCCCACCTCTGGCTTCAAGGGACCTTCATAAATTTTCACCCCCAAGAAATCTTTTTTTCTCTGCAGCTATAAGGGGATACCTGTTCGTACTCCTCACTCCCTCACACTGCGCCCCCAGCCAGCAGGAAGTAGCCAATGATGAGACACGACACTCCTGTTCCAAACAAAACCAAAGAGGGGGGAATGTTGGAATAGAATCCTCATAACGCGCCCCAACATGGCACAATTCCGGCTTCTCTTCCGGGCATCAGCTGGTCAGCTGGTGGTGCCTTCCCCTGCCCAGGAACCAGGCAGCCTGTCACCCCTGGCCGGCTCTGCAAGACTGCCCTACCTATAAATATTGTTTCTCTTTGTACTCAGGAACAATAAACTTTCTCCCTCTCTATCACTCTGTTCCTCCGGCCTCCGACGGGATTCCTGGGTCCCCTCTGCCCTTACACTAGGGATTGAACCCAGGGGTGTTCTACCTCTGAGCTATACCCCCAGCCCTATTTTTCATTATTTTGAAACAGGGTCTCACTAAGTTGTGGAGGGCCTCATTAAGTAGCTGAGGCTGGCCACAAACCTGCAATCCTCCTGTCTCAGCCTCCCAAGTACTGGGATTACAAACGTGTGCCACCACATCTGGCTTGCTTTTGGTGCTTTAAAGATGTTACTCAAGCCAGGTGTGGTGGCACATGTTTGTAATCCCAGTACTTGGGAGGCTGAGACAGGAGGATCGCAAGTTCATGGCCAGCCTCAGCAATATGAGGCCCTGTGCAACTTAGTGAGACTGTTTCAAAACATAATAATAAAAGCCGGGCGTGGTGGCGCACGCTTGTTATCCCAGCATTTGGGAGGCTGAGACTGGGGGGATCCGGGTTCGCGGCCAGCCTCAGCTGCTTAGTGAGGCACTCCGCAACTTAGTGAGACCCTGTTTCAAAATAAAAAATAGGACTGGGGATGTAGCTCGGAGGTAGAATGCCCCTGAAAAAACAAACATAACAATAAAATAGGGCTGGGGGTATAGCTCAGAGGTAGAATGTCCCTGAGTTCAATCCCCAGTACCACAAGAAAAGAAAAGAAATCTGTCCTTTCTGTCCTTTGTGTTCTTCTGGAATGTGTCTTGTTCATCTCTAGCTGCTCTTAAATGTTTCTTTGTTGCTTTTTTTTTAGGATGGAGATGTATTGGTGCGGCATGCCAATCACCCACTTGCAGTCACTCAGCTTCTGTGTGGCCACGGATGGCGCAGCTCACACCCAAACTTCAGAGCATCTTAGTCGCCTGGTACCGTAAGCGGTCGCTCCCCTCCGCCAGCCTCCGGCCTGCGATCGGCACTGGACACTTCCTGGCAATGGAATCCTGCATTATGTGGCGCTGTGTGGCTGGCTTCTATCACTTAGCGTATGTGTAAGGTCCAGCCATGTCGTGTGGGGACCAGGACTTTGTTTCTTTTCTTGACAAATAATATTCCATGGTATGGAGAGGCCTCATTTCATTCACCAAGTCATCCAATGATGGATATTTGAAAAAGAGGGTGTTTGGAGTCCAAGGTCCTTGTCTACCACAAGACATGCAACCATCACCCATCTGGGAAGGTCCCCGAGGGTCCATCTGGGGAAGGTCCCTGTGTCCATCTGGGAAGGTCCTTGTGTCCATCTGGGAAGGTCCCCGAGGGTCCATCTGGGAAGGTTCCTCATGTCCATCTGAGGAAGGTCCCCGTGTCCATCTGAGGAAGGTCCCTGTGCCCATCTGAGGAAGGTCCCTGTGCCCATCTGGGGAAGGTCCCCGTGTGTCCATCTGAGGAAGGTCCCCCATGTGTCCATCTGAGGAAGGTCCCTGTGTGTCCATCTGAGGAAGATCCCCCGTGTGTCCATCTGAGGAAGGTCCCTGTGTGTCCATCTGAGGAAGGTCCCTGTGTGTCCATCTGAGGAAGGTCCCCGTGTGTCCATCTGAGGAAGGTCCCCGTGTCCATCTGAGGAAGGTCCCCGTGTGTCCATCTGGGGAGGGTCCCTGTGTGTCCTGTGGGGCTATTCCTCCATGTACCCGTCCAGGGAAGGTGCCCGTGTGCCCCACGGGCCTCGTGGCTGCAGGAGGTGGCTGGGAGGCTCCTGGGGCTCAGGTGCTCAGCCAGGGAGACCTGCACACTTGCAGGGTCCGAGCCCAGCCTCCTGCCCCCCCCCCACAGACCTCGGCCTTCATACACTGGTGAGCCCAACGTCAGGGGGTGCCCCAAACACCTCTGAGGTAACCATGGAGATCAGCAGCAGAAAGCCCCACACCCACCAGGGGACGACCGTGTGGTCCAAAGGTGGCACACAAGTGTCTGCCGATGGGACATCTGGGAAGTGGGCGTGGAGTCACCCTGACCTGGGGCCCATGAGTCCCAGCCTCACGCTCCAATATGGGGCACCCTTCAGTTCCAGCCAGATCCCCCCACTGCCCCCAAGGCAGGTCAGCACTGGCATGGACGCTGGGGGGGCACATGGGGACAGCTGCATGGGCGGAGAGCATGGGTCACCGGCTCGCTGCATGTCACCACACTGCAGGGCTGCTTCTGTGTCCTCTCTCATCAACACCAATCTCCTCCTCCTCTACCTCCTCACTCCCGTGACCTCTGGATGACCTTGGGCACGTTATTTAACCTTTGGGGGTCTGTATTAGTTGCTTACTGCTATTGTTATTTATATTTTTAAATAAATTGCACACTGGGCCCTGGTGGCCCATGCCTGTAATCTCAGTACTTGGGAGGCTAAGGCAGGAGGATCACAGGTTCAATGCCAGCCTCAGCAACTTAGGGAGACCCTGTTTCCAAATAAAAAAACAAAATAGGGCTGGGGTGTAGTTCAGAGACAGAATGCCCTCTGGACTCAATCCCCAGCACAATAAAAAAGACATACATACATACATATATACATACATAACATGGGACTTATCATTATTGTTATTTATTGCTATATAACAAAAGCTTAGCAGCTCAGAAGAGCAAACACTTGTGATCTCGCAGCTCCTGAGGCAGGAGCCCAGGGCCGGGGGCGTGCTGACTCAGGGGCTGAAGCCTCCCTTGAAGGCTGATGAGGTGGCAGCACATCGACCCTCCCTCGCTCTGATGGAGGCCTCTGGCCTACTCTGTTAATCTCCACAGGAAAGAACAGCTGGCTGCCCCCGAGTGAAGGATGTGAGCAGCAGGGAGAGAGAGAGAAAGAGAGAGAGAGAGAGAGAGAGAGAGAGAGAGAGAGAGAGAGAGAGAGAGACAGCGCTAGAGGGCCAGGCAGCCTCCCAGGACCCCGCTGGTCACAAAGGCCGACTCTGGTAGAGTGAGATGTGACAGTGGGGGTCCTGGGAGACTGCACCCCAGGGCCAGGCTTCCTTGGTATAGCCCGGTGCGCCCAGGAGCAGAGGGAAAGCAGCCGGGCAGAGGTGTGGGGTCTTGGGAACATAGGAGACCCTGGAGCAGGGGGCCTCGAATACACTGGGGTTCCTGGCAGCCCTGCCCCCACCCCTAGAGCCCCGTGCATGGAGTTTAGTGGGCCTGGCTGCTGACTTCTGTCACCAGGGGGACCCATCCTCTTCCAGATTTCAAATACCTATGCTCTGCTGTCATTGTTCAGCCCCCAAGCTGGCCCCAGGGCATCAGGAGGACTCAGCCCCACAGAGGCTCTGAGATCAGCCAGGAATTCCTAAAACTCTTACTGATTCTCAACCGCTCCAGGCACTGGCCAAAAGGGGGCTGCTGGAGATGAACTCGGGCTGTGAGTAGTGACCCCTCCACCCAGAAGAGGGGGTCCATCCATTATCTGGCAGGAAGCTTCTGCAAGACAAAAGTCAAAACACAAATAGCTGTGGGAGGGACCAGGATGACCCAGCGCTCCCCCCCAGGGCATCTTCTGAGGTGGGGAGGGCGCAGGAAATGTGGAAGGGGCCCCTACCCACACCCAGCCTCACTTCCCAAGGCTGGGGCCTGACCTCCCCTTCTGCACCCAGGCTGGTCCTGAGCAGCCCTCTCTGTTCTCCCGGCAAGGAGGGCCTCCAGCCTGATCCACCCGCCGGGCCCACACCTTCCTCTCTCCGGCCAGCTCTGAGCGGGCAGGCCTGCTCTGAGGCCCACCTGGGTGGTGCTCAGGGATGCAGCTCCTGGCCCCCAAGGCTGCCCGCTGGCCCAGGCCGCCGCCCCTGCCCCTGGAAGTTTGGGGCCATAGGAGGCAGCCAGAGATCAGGGCTGACTGGCTGGGTAGGGACCGGAGGTTCCTGTCGGGTGTGCACGGTCCTGTTCAGGAGGGCTCAGGTGACCCTGTGAGACAAAGGGCAGCTCACCTCCCCCACAGCCCTAGCCAGGCAGGCACCAGGCAGACGGCGGTGAACTCCGAAGCAGTGGGGAGACTGAGCTTGGTGCAGCCTCGCTCAGGGCTCAGGCGGAGGCCAGGACACCCCACAAGCACCCGGAGCTCTGGGAGCTGGAGGCAGCAGGCTTCAGGGGTGTGGGCGCTGTCCAGCGTGGCCCGGCACTGTGCCTGGCATCCTTAGCTGCATCCCAACAGGTGCTCAGGACCCCTGGGGGGGAGGCGCCCCCAGTCCGCTCCCTTGGGTATGCAGCAAAACCCTGGGGCCCCCAGGAGAGTACCTGGGAGTCCAGGCACCAGGAATCCCGTGCCAGCTTCTCCCCGTGCACAGGGGGGCGGGGCTCGGCCTGGGTGGACACAGGCGGCTTTGTTCTGAGCCCTGAGAATAATGCAGGCTGTGGGTCCAGCCCGTCAGCACTGGGCAGAAAGTGGTCACCCTTCACCCCAGAACAGCCAACTCCGTGTACAGACCACAGGATGAAAACACAGGTCTCCATCTTCCAGGATCCCGGAGAGAAGTTGGGAAAAGCACCTTTAAAAGACACTTGCCTGGTGATGCAGTGCGACCACCTTCCAACACTGAGGTCCATTCTGGAAAGCGTGGTGACTGTCACTTTTCCGCCTGTGCCTTCTAGGGCACCCCCACACCTCGACTTCAGAGCGTGTAGGGGGTGGTCCAGCACCGACCAAGGCAAACCCAACGCTCGGGATCCGGGCAGGGGCGGAGCCTAGAGGAGGGGCGGGGCCTTGGTTTGGGGCGCGCGGCCCCGCCCACCAGAAGCCACCAGCGGACTCCAACCTGAGCGCGCTGCGGGACCGAACCGGACTGTTCACAAAACAACCCAAAAAACTTGACGCGGGCCTCCCCAAATAAATATTTTCTGGCACTGTCTGGGCCACGGCCGCGGCGGTAGGACCGGCAACGGCTCACTGCAGCCACGGCCTCCAGGACCCGCCCGGGGGCGGTGGGAGGCGCCGGAATCAGTCGCGGAGTGAGCCCAGGTGACCCGGAGGCTTCGCCGCGCAGTAGCTGGACGGAGCCGTCGAGCGACCGCAGGCGCGGGCGGCCAGAGACCTCGGGCGCCGGGGCCTTTGCAGCGGCCCGCAGAGAGACCCGGCGGCGCGACGGCCCCAGCTGGCGCAGGCAGACCGCCAGGTGGCCCGGCAGGCGGGAGCGCACGTCGGCCGGGACGTCCTCGCTGCGAGCCAGGAAGCGGTTCATCTCGGCCAGGCATTCGCGGAAGCCGGCGGGGTCGGCGCTGAGCGCGGCTGCGGGAGCGGCAGGGACGAGCGGTGGTGTCTAGGGCGGGGGTCCCGCGCGCCTCACCTGTCACCTGCAGGCGACGCAGGTTCTGCAGGTGTCACAGCCGTCTCCAGGATGTCGGCCTTCTCTAGCTTGGAGTGGCAGGAGCTCTGCGCGCAGGGACGGGGTGGTGGGCTGCAGCCCAGCTCTTGCCCATTCTCCGGCCCCGGGCCTTGGATTCCCTTGCCCCCCGGCTTACGTCCTTCTTGAGGGCGTCCAGGATGAGGGTCTTGAGCTGAGCGAGGCTCGCGTTGATGCGCGCTCGGCGCCGCTTCTCCATGACGGGCTTGGAGGACTGCGGGTCGGGCAGCGGCTGAGTCCCGCGTCTCGGCGTCCCTCCCCACCAACGAGCCCCCGCGCCCGGCCAGGACCCACCTTGCGGAGCTCGGCCGCGCTGCGGGGCTTTTCTGGGGCTCGGCTGGCGCTGCTGCCCGCGGCGAGGCGCTCGGCTTCCCCGGGTATCTGCAGGCATCGTGCGCCAGGCGCCCCCGGTGCGGCGCGGAGCGACGGCGCCCTCTGGCGGGTCCTCGCCGCAAAGCGCGCGCCGGGGCCTCGGCGGGCTATTTAAGGCCTCGCCGCGGCGGGGCGTGTGAACCCCGCTCCGCGTCCTTTCCCACACTCGCGCCAGCCAATGGGCAGGGCTCCCCTCCCGCCCCGCCCCCGACGCCCTGCGCCCTCGCCCCCGCCAGCTGTCAGTCACCCGCCGCCCGCGCCTCCTTCCGCCTGCTGCGACCAGGGGAAGGGGCCTGCGCGCGTTCTTCAGTCGCGGGTCGCCGCCGCGCTCCCGGGCTGGCGGCGTGCGGATGCCGGGGCGGGGGCTCGGGACGCACCTCCCCGTGGAGTGGAAGTGGGGGTGGGGTGGGGCACAGTTCGCGGTGGCTCCGGAAGTCCGAAGGGGATATTCGCCAGGAGCTCTAGGTCGAGCGAGCGCCCCAGGAGCGAGCAGCCACGGCCCCACGCCGCCGCGCTGCCACCCCGCGCCAGCCCCACCTGGGGCTCCTCGCAGTCTCGGAACTCGCCCTGACGGATGCTCACCCGGGCACGGGTGCCGCACAGCAACTACTGCGGGCCAGCGGCACGGGGGACATGGACCAGGCTTTGCTGGAACGAGGAGCCAGAGGTAGCTGGCCGAGGTTGGCAGGGGCATCAGGTGACACCACAGAGCAGTCAGGACGTCAGCGAACTCATGTGAAGGTGTCACTGGTGATACCATAGGATGATGACCCAAGTCAGATGGAACGATGGAAAGAGCTGGATTACCCAATAGCCCACCGAGCCCCAGCAAAGCAGAGCTCACAAAATATGAGGGCCGGTCATTTTCGGTTTGGTGTTGTGTTCATTTTGAATTGCACCACAGGGCACTAGTGTTCTTACTACTCAGAGTCCCTGGTATACCAGGAGCCGCAACTGTCCTGCATCCATCCAGTGTGTGTGTGCGTGGGGGGGGGGGTCCTGAGACCACCAGAGCCTAGGGCAGGAGACCCTCCTGTGCTCCTAATCCAGAGCTGGAGGCCTACCGCAAACAAACAAAACAGTCACCTCTGTAAGAGAGAGGGAGCAGGTAGGCTGGGGGTGGGAAGCCCTTCTTCCCACGGGTGGTCCTGAAACCCTCAGGGTAGGGTGTTGGGGGGAGGCAGCTTTGCAAGGCCCCAGGTGAGGGGGGGTGGCATTCCCCACAGGACCAAGGGGCCAGAAGACCAAGGCAAGAGGGGCAGAGGCAGGCAGGGTGGCCTGGAGAAACTTGACGGGCTCTTCTGAGCAAAGGAGTAAGCCAGCTGGTGCTGGGAGGGTCACCTCAGCTACCCAGCGTGTAAGGTCGCTGGCTAGCAGGTTCCTCTCTGCCCCAACTCCAGGGTCTCTGAAGGAAGCTGCCTCTATCAGGCCAATCCTACGCTGGCCTTGGTCTAGACCCAAGCACAGTGCCTTGCTCCTGGGGAGTCCTGAGGGGCTCCCAGCACTGAGCCCATCCCCCATGGTCCCTGCAGGGCACTGAGGTGGGGTGGGGTGAGGTGATCCAGCCCCCCATACCATCTCCCCGGGGGTGCATGCTTCCATCTGGCAATTGCTTTCTGAGGTGAGGCTGCCCGTGCCCCTCTGGGGTTTCAGATGGACGTGAGGTGGGGAGACCCCGGGAAACAGGGAGGGGGCCATTGGGCCGGCATCTGAGGACGTGACCCTGCCAGCGCTGAAGGCCCTGGAAAGACAGCCGGGACCTTGCTCACCTGCCTGACCCTCTGCCGGGGAGGACCGTCCTGCTGTCCAGGAGTGCCCAAATCCAATGAAGTCCCACCTTGAAGCCTGTGAGTGCCCCAGCGGCCCAGTCACCCCTCCTGGGAAGGGGTCTGGTGGGCTTGGGGCGGCAGTAGTCGGGGGGCCAGGGCAGCAGGAGAGCCCGAGGAGCGGGGTCCCTCTGGTTGCCAGATGCTCCCTGACCCTCCTGACCTTTGAAATGGGCTGTCTTTGGTCACCAGGGCCCGTGGGGAGACCGAGGAGACCCTGCCCCAAAGCGTGTTGACGGTGCCCCACACAGTGAGCACTGGATTCTCAGCAGTGGTGGCCGAGGTCCTCACCTCTGCCGGGTGCCCCACAGTGCCCTGTGCCCTGCCACAGAGGGAGGGCTGCCCACTCCTTGCCCCCAGCCTCCACTAGATCCCCGTCGGCCAGAGCACGCGCGCCCCGGTCTTTGTGTGCCACCGTCTGCATGGCTGTGTCTCTCTGAGACTTTACCCACATCGCCCTGACTGTCCCTCCCTGCCTCTCCAGCCTGGACTTGATCTCTAGCAGGGTCTCGGGCTCCAGGGCCCTGGGATTCCCTTGCTCTCCTGGGCTGCGGCGGGGTCGTGGTGCTGACTCCCTGGTGTCAGAGGTGGCGCTCATCTCCCTCCTGAGGCTTTATGCTGACGCCTCCACCCAGGAGAGCAGGCCGTTGGCAGGACGTGACCTCTAAGGCTGGACTGTAAAGGGGCTGTCTTTGACATTGACCTCTGGAACCCAGCAGCCATACTGTGAGGAAGCCCACCCTGGCCCCATGGGAGAGGCCTGTGTACCCATCACAGCCCCCAACCATTACACCCCTGATGATACAGAGGAAAACACACTCGGTGTCTCCTGTCTCGCTCAACAACCCACAGCCAGGCTCCCTGGAGCCCAGCTCAGTTCTCTTTTTTTTGCGGTACTGGGGATTGAACTCAGGGGCGTTCTACCTCTGAGCTACACCCCCAGCCCTATTTTTTATTCTTTATTTTGAAACCAGGTCTCACTAAGTTTCGGAGTGCCTCACTGGGTAGCTGAGACTGGCCTCGAACCCGGATCCTCTGGTCTCAGCCTCCTGAATGCTGGGATTACAAGCGTGCGCCCCCACGCCCAGCTCCCAGCTTAGTTCTGACGCTTGCTGCTTGGAGGTCTTGTCAGAAGCCACCGGCTGAGGTCTCAGCTCCAACTTCAGATGCCACTTACAGGTCCAAGCTGCTGTACCTGTGCTTCTGACCTCTGGCCAGAGGTCAGGGTTCCCACAACCCCCTCCTTGGGCTCAATTAATTTGTTAGAGTGGATCACAGAACTCAGAAAAACACGTTTATGCTGGGTGTGGTGGTATACACCTATAATCCTAGCTACTTGGGAGGCCGAGGCATATGGATCACCAGTTGGAGGCTAGTGTGGGCAATTTAGCAACACCCTGTCTCAAAATAAAAAATAAAAGCAGGGTGTGGTGGCGCACGCTTGTAATCCCAGTACTTGGGAGGCTGAGATGGGAGGATCCAGGTTCGAAGCCAGCCTCAGCTATTTAGTGAGGCTCTCTGCAACTTAGTGAGACCCTGTTTCAAAATAAAGAATAAAAAATAGGACTGGGGGTGTAGCTCGGAGCTAGAATGCCCCTGGGTTCCATCCCCAGTACCACAAAAATAAATAAATAAAATAAAATAAAAAATAAAAAGGGCTGCAGTGGCCAGGCATGGTGGCAGATGTCTGTAATCCCAGTACATAAGAGACTGAGATAGGCCGGGCGTGGTGGCGCACGCTTGTAATCCCAGCATTCGGAAGGCTGAGACCCTAGGATCCGGGTTCGAGGCCAGCCTCAGCTACTTAGTGAGGCACTCTGCAACTTAGCGAGACTCGGTTTCAAAATAAAGAATAAAAAATAGGGCTGGGGGTATAGCTCGGAGATAGAATGCCCCTGAGTTCAATCCCCAGTACCGCAAAAAAAAAAAAAAAGAGACTGAGATAGGAGGATGATAGGTTCGAGGACAGCCTCAGCAAGTAGTGAGACTCTCATCAACCTAGCGAGACCCTGTTTCAAAGGAAGAATCAAATAGGGTGTGGGCAAGGCGCTCAGCTCCGAGCCCCGCCTAGGCCCCATCCTCACGGACCTGCGCGTTCAGCTCTCTGGAAGCTCTCGGAAGCCTGTCCTTGGGGTTTTAGTGGTGGCTTCTCACGTAAGCATAATGCATTAAATCATTGGCCCAGCCCCCCAAGCTGCCTGGTGTGCCTGGTGACCAGTCCCCATCCTGAAGCTACCTGGGGCAGCCAGCCAGCACCTGACTCAGCAGGCGAGGACACTCATCACTTTGAAGATGGCAAGTATTTTAGGACTCGTATGCCGGGAAACAGGGAAGACCAAATCTATATTTCGCAGTGTCACAGTGTCCTAGCTGACAGTCGTCGTGAGCCCCAGATGAGGAGGCACCTCCATGTGACCCCAGACAACCCAGCCGCAGCTGACAGGTGGCAGTCACGTCACCTAGCCACCTAGCCGAGGCCCGGACCGGGCAGAGCAGTCTCCATGCGCCCCTGCTCCCCCTCGCGCCCGTCCAGCGCTCGTCACCTGCTCATCTTCCCTGTGCCCCATCCCCAGATCGTCACCCTGTGTGTCCCATGTCCCCTCGTGTCCCCCCATCCAGTCCACAGAGCGGGACAGTCGCTGCCCATGCATTCTGGGGGTCACTGGTCGCACAGCATTAGTAACTGGGGACCGTCTGAACGCTGGGCCCAGGGACAGGGTCGCTTCCCGCTCTCCACACCTCCCTTAGTGACATGCAGCTCCACGCCTCTCCCTTTCTATCTGACGCAGCACTTCCGGGAGCCATCAAAGACCCGCCGGTCCCACCTGGGTGGACCGTGTCCCAGTGGCTGGTGGCCTCGGAGGCGTCTCCGGGGCTCATGGATAACGCCAGAGGAGGGGCAGCCACGTGGTGGCTGTGGGGGAAGGAACGGTGTTTTCCAGGCCAGACACAGGACTCCAGCCCCTCGGGGGCCTCCTCGTACCTGGCCCCCACAACCACATGCCAAGGGCAGACAGCCCCCCCGGCCTGTGACCTGGAGATGGTGACGGCGTCCTCCCTGGCCCCTCACAGGTCCTGACATGGGGGGGGGGGCGGTGCTCCAGAACACCAGAGCGCAGCAGCCCCGCACGCCCACTGTCCCTGGGGATCCACACCTCGAGGCGGCCGGGGCCAGGGCTGTCGAGGGGCCGCCACTGGATGCTGAGCCCTGGTTGGTGTTTGCTGGAGTCAGGACTGAAGGAATCCGGGGTGCAGGGGGAGCCCCAGGGGCCTGTGCCGAGGTAGGAGTGTAGGCCGCAGGCACTGGTTTTAGGTGGTCCCCGCCAGGGCCACGGGCATGTCTCCCTCCTCCGGCCCGGGGCGGTGGGCAGCCTGCATCCTGCCTGCCCGCCAGCCCCGTGGGTGCCACTTTCTCCCACCTGGCCATCTGGGCAGAGGTGGGTGTGTGGGCGCCTCTGTAGGCCTCCCCAGCGGCTTCTTCTCCAGCGACAGTGGCAGCTTTGAGCTCTGTCCTCAGTCCCCTCTTTTCCTGGAGGTTCTCCTGGCTCCTGTCACCTCTCCCCCTACACCTGTCATCCAGGGGCACTTCAAACCCGCATGGTGACTCCTGACCTGGACCTCTTCCCTCAGGTTCCTGTCCCCTGCTTGGTGGGAGCACCCCACCACCTCCAGCTGGCTGGTCACCCTCTGCTGACCCGCCCCCGCCGAGCCCAGGCCTAGAGCGCTTGTGTGGCGGCCTGTGGCTGGCGCTGCGGCCCTACCCCTCTGGCTTCACCGCGTCCACCACTGCCCACAGGCAGCCCAACTCCGCCTGAGTCCCGACGACCGCCGCCCTTCTTCCTCACAGTCGGTAGACCTGCCACTGGCCGAGGGCCAACTGAGCTGGACGGCCCAAGGCAGTGCCACGCTGGACAGCCTGCCCACAGGGCCGCCGGGCTCTCCGCCCGCTGGCCTGGAATCCTGCCGACCAGGGCTGCCTTCCTCAGGCAGCCAACATTCCAGGAGGGTGAAGTGGACGCCTGGGCTCTGGAGCTCACGTAATGAAACTTCCAGCACATTCCCTCGGTCGAGGCAGGTCACAGACCAGGCAGATGCAGGGGCAGGACGCACAAGATGCCGAGGCCGTGTCAGTCCACTGTGATGTCCAGAGAAGGGCTGGGGGCCGCCGGCCTTGCTTCAGGTGCACAGCAGGAGCCTCAGATGGCCCCGGCCTGCCCAGGCAGCCAGCCACCCGACACACTCCTGGCCCACCCCGACTGGCCCCAAAAGCCTCCATCCCTCTCCTCAGCCTCCCTCTCCAGCGCCCAGCTGATGCAGTCAAATACGGAGCCCTCGGTCAGAAGGACCCCGAGCCTGGCCCCTGCACCGTGCGACCTCACGCTCTGGTGCTCCCTGGCCACCCGGCGCGGTGGCTCTGGCAGGGCGTGGCGCTCCCCGTGCATCCACCCCTCCCTCCTGCATGGCGCGTCCTCCTGGGATCATTCGCATCACGTGGCTGCACATCTCAGAACACAGCATAGCGCCTCGTCCTGTCCAGAACACAGCTGCCCCTGCTGCCACAGAGGGCACCGTCCCCCAGGTGAAGCCAGCGCCGGCCTCCCCATCTCCCACCCACACATCAAGTGCGGGCCCCAAGCCAGCTGCGTGGAGCCTGGGAGGCTGACCCTGTGGACCAGCCGCATTCCACTGAGCCCGTGCCCCAACCTCCGCTGGACCCCTCCCTCACTGAGTCCCCCACACGGAGTCCCTCTCCCCCCCCATTAAACCTCCGCTGGACCCCTCCCTCACTGAGTCCCCCACACGGAGTCCCCCCCCATCAAACCTCCGCTGGACCCCTGCCTGGCTGAGCCCCCCAGGCCCTCCCCTCTCCCCTCCGGCCCACTAGACTTCCGTTTCCCACTTCTTCCAATCTTTGCCCTTTCCCGGCAGCTCCAGGCAGAAGATAATGCACCTGCCTATCTTCCGTGTTGTCCTGGAATGTGAACTGTCCACATGAGCCATGTTCCTGACAGTCACGTGGTGACACCACTTTCCCCCAATCCCGTTGATGACAGCACCCACCAACACCTGGGCAGCAATGTCTGATGTCAAACATGATTTTCAGCTGGACGTGTTGGCACACGCCTACGATCCCAGTACTTGGGAGGCTGAGACAGGAAGAATCCCAGGTTCAAGGCCATCCTCAGCAAGCAGTGAGACTCAGCCACCTGGCAAGACCCTGTTTCAAAACAAAAATAAAAATAGGGCTAGGGTTGCAGCTCACAGGTAGAATGCCCCTGGGTTCAGTCCCCAGTATCTCACACACACACATACACACACACACACACACACACACACACACACACACACACAAAGATAAAGAATACAAAATAGGACTGGGAGCCGGGCGTGGTGGCACACGCTTGTAATCCCAGTACTTGGGAGGCTGAGACTGGAGGATCGCAGGTTCTTGGCCAGCCTCAGCTACTTAGTGAGGCCCTCTGCAACTTAGTGAGACCCTGTTTCAAAATAAAGAGAAAAAAACAAAACTGGGAGTGTAACTTGAAGGTAGAATGCCCCTGGGTTCCATTCCCAGTACCGCAAAAAAAAAAAAAAAAAAAAAAATAGGACTGGGAGTGTAGCTCGGAGGTAATTGCAGAGGGGCTCACTAAGCATCACTAAGTAGCTGAGGCTGGCCGCGAACCCAGATCCTCCAGTCTCAGCCTCCCAAGTACTGGGATTACAAGCGTGTGCCACCATGCCCGGCTTTATTTTTATTTTGAAACCGGGTCTCACTAGGTTAATGAGAGTCTTACTACTTGTTAAGGCTGTCCTCGAACCTGCGATCCTCCTGTGTCAGTCTCCCAAGTACTGGGATTTTAAATGTGTCCCACTGTGCCTGGCCTTGTGTGTGTGTGTGTGTGTGTGTGTGTGTGTGTGTGTGTGTGTGTGTGTGTGTGTGTGTGTGTGTGTGTGTATGTGTGTGTGTGTGTGTGAGAGAGAGAGAGAGAGGATCTCACTAAGTTGTGGAGGGCCTCATTTTAAGTTGCTGAGGTCGGCCTCTACCCCGTGATCCTCCTGTCTCCACCTTCCAAGTACTGGGATTGTAGGCATGTGCCACCCACTCCTTCCTACTTCCTTTGGTCCCCGGCTCAGCTCTGACTTGAAGAAATGTGTCTCGCCCTTCTCTCCGCTGTGTCTCTAGCTTTGGTCCTAGAGTCAGAACCTAGAGTCCCTCTAGGTGTCTGGAGAGAGCTCTGACCAGGGGTGGGAGGGCGGAGGGAGTGGCTGGGCCCTCTTTGTCCCCTGGTGACCCTCCTTCCCCTCTTGTTCTGCCCACAGGGATTTCTCTGCTTCAATCTGCCCTGAGCATCTTGGGTCTGTCCCATGTCTGAGGGCTAGAGGCCTGTAGCTGCCCTGCTGGAAGTGTCACTCAGGGGCAAGAGACATTAGGGACCTGGTTTGGCCACGGCCCAAGCCCCAGCTGCGCATCTGGGCCTGGGTCTACAAGTGCATCTGGATCCAGGGGCCCGGCCGGGCGGCTCCCCGGCTCTGGCACTGGGGCCAGGTCTCCCGCTCCGGGCTCTGCTCCAGGGCCTGCTCAGTCCCTTCCTGTTCCCATCATCTGCCCTTTCTCCCTCATCCGGTCCTGTGGGTCTGAACTTGTCCAGTGCCCGAGGCCTGCTCCAGCTGACCGCCTGCCCCAGAGGAGGACTGCAGTGCCCGCGCCTCAGCCGGCCTTCTGCCACTCGTCCCTCTCAGCAGGCATCTCCCTTGACCTCTCGCCCGCCTGCCCTGAGGGCCCAGGCCCAGCATCTGTTTGGCAAGAAGCAGGCCCGGAGGTTCTGAGCGGCCCACAGCCTGCTGTGCGGTGGAGAAAGCCCCCCTTTGCCCTCTCCCCGTTCTAGGTCCTCCTCTCCCAAGAGGCCCACTGCCAGCAGCTGCACCTGGGAGGGGCGTGCCAGCTGAGAAGGAGGGGCCCAGGCCTGGGAAGCTGTGCTCTGGTTGGGGCAGCAGCTGCTCAGTCTTCCTGGGGCCAGTGGAGGGTCCGTGGGCGTCCTGGAGAAAACGTGGAAAGGCAGGGCTGCACTTTATCAGCCTGGCCTGGAAACCCCACCCAGGGCTCTGCCCACACCGTCCTGGCCAATGTCCACTGGCGGCAGCAAGCGGCACGCTCTGGCTACTGTCTCAGCAGCCGTGTGAACCTATGGCCTCTGCACGGTCATGACCTGTGGGGAAGGCCCCACCCATCCTGCTCAGGAGAGCTGGCTGTGACCACCCATCCTGCCCAGGGGAACCGAGCTGTGACCCATGCCACAAAGGCCACGCGGGACCAGTTGCTGAGCCAACCAGACGTGCTCCAGGACGGCGGCCTGGGGCGGGCGTTGTGACTGACCTGTGCGAGGTGGGGAAGGGGTGTAGATCTGAAGCTGGCGGACTTGCACCGGATGGGGGAGCCTGGTCCCTTGGGCTTCCAGCCCAGCTCCTGGGTGAGGTGGGATCCCTGCACTGTGTCAGGGGAGGGCTCAGGCACGGGCACTGAGCTCCCGGCCATGGCGAGCCCGCCGAGGCAGCTCGTTAGGAGGCAGGACGGCCCTTCCATAGGCAAGAAATAGCCAGGATTAGGCAGAGCTGCTGAGGCCAAAGCCGATCGCGTGGGCCGTGGTGACGTGCCTCGGGCTGCCTGGGCTGGCGGGACCCGAGTGGCCCACTCAGCAGATGTGGCTCAGTATGTCTTCACGCGTCCCTACACCACAAAAAAGAGCTCCCGCTCCAAACTGGACCAGGCTGCGGATTTTAAATTCAAATTCACAGTCAACAGAATGTTTATGTTTATGATTTTAGGCTGAAAGATGGGCAGATGCTATCAAATTTATTCAGAAGTCAGAATGAGCCAGGTGTGATGGTGCACACCTGTAATCCCAGTACTTGGGAGGCTGAGACAGGAGGAATGCAGGTTTGAGGACAGCCTCAGCAACCTAGGGTGACCATGTTTCTTTCTTTTTTTTTTTTTTTTTTTGTGGTAGTAGTGATTGAACCCAGGGCCATTTTATCTCTGAGCTACACCCCCAGCCCTATTTTTTATTCTTTATTTTGAAACAGGGTCTCACTAAGTTGCGGAGGGCCTCACTAAGTAGTTGAGGCTGGCCACGAACCCGGATCCTCCGGTTTCAGCCTCCCATGTACTGGGATTACAAGCATGAGCCACCATACCTGTCCTAGTGACCATGTTTCAAAACAAAAAAATAAGAAATTGGGCTGGGGGTATAGCTCAGAGGTAGAATATCCCTAGATTCAATCCTCAGTACCACAAAAAATAAATAAATAGCCGGGTGTGGTGGCACACGCTTGTAATCCCAGCATTTGGGAGGCCGAGACAGGAGGATCCAGGTTCTCGGCCAGCCTCAGCTACCTAGTGAGGCACTCCGCAACTTAGTGAGACCCTGTTTCAAAATAAAGAATAAAAAATAGCGCTGGGGGTATAGCTCGGAGGTAGAATGCCCCTGAGTTCAATTCCCAGTACCTCAAAATAAATAAATAAATAAATAAATAAATAAACAAGTTTTACTTAAAAATTTTATTTACTTACTATTTTTATTATTTGGTTTTGGATAATTTTACCCAATATGTGTTACTTATAATAGAAATAATTTGACAACACCCTAAATATTCAACTGTGATGGTTACATAGAGGACGCCCCCTGAAGAACTCATGCATTATTGTTCAGAGGTGACTCAATTAGTCAGGAGGGTGGTAATCTCATCAGCAGAGAAACCTGTCGTGCTGGGTTCACAAGGTGCCTAGGCAGGTGGGGTGCAGCTGAAGAGGTGGGCTCCTAGGAGCATGGCCTAGGACTGTGCTTTTTGTCTTTGAGTCCCCTCCCTCGCTGGCTCTCTCTGCCTCCGGTCCCCATGACGTGAGAGCAGAGCCAGAGCCCTTGCTCTCGCTCTCTCTTGCTCTCTGCTTCCCGCTGCCATACCCGGAGCTCCCCAGATACCAGCCTCCCATGGATGGAACCACAGAAATCTCCAAAAACTGTGAGCAAGCTGGACGTGGTGGCGCACGCTTGTAATCCCAGTACTTGGGAGGCTGAGACTGGAGGATCCGGGTTCATGGCCAGCCTCAGCTACTTAGTGAGGCCCTTCGCAACTTTGTGAGATCCTGTTTCAAAACAGAGAATAAAAAATAGGGCTGGGAGCTGGGTGTGGTGGTGCACTCTTGTAATCCCAGCATTTGGGAGGCTGAGACCAGAGGATCTGGGTTCTCGGCCTGCCGGGGTCCAGCCCTAGCAGGAGTCGGGGGCCCGTCGACATGTGAGGAATGAGACGAGATCGTGAGAATACGCACACCAAATGTAGTGATGAAGCGTATCTACTTTATTGTTCGCAAGCAGTTGTTTTTATACTTTTCATTCAGCAGTGAAGCACATAGAACAGGGAAGTTTATGGACAGGTCTTCAGACAGTTGGACAATAGCAAACTTGTTTTTCTAAAGGTTTTACATCAGTATATAATGATTTTATTTTAACTCTGGTACAAAGCTGTGTTAAAGATTAATGAGGAATAGGCCTGTGTACATTGGTCTAAGCTAGGGAGTGTTTTGTAAACCATCTGTTGTTTTTTGTCAACTATAGTCTGTCTATCTTTATTAATGTGTCCTGTGAAGCTCCAGGGAGACACTGTGGGAGTTGGTAAAGACTGCCTGTGCTTTGATCCTATAAGGGGGTACCGGATACCTATATTCTTATAGCCTTCTTTACCCATAGATATGATTGTAGACCTAAATCTCTTTGGCTTAGCTATTTTGTTTTCTATATCTGTGTGCTGAGGGAGGACATAAGGTTGATTAGTAACTATATCCAAATTACCTTGCAGAGCCTGTTTCCTGACTAAAGTTTGTAAGTGATCAGAGAATTCTTATGTTGTTTGTCTGAAGGCACTGTTTTTTTAGCTAACGTCAAGAGGTTGTTATCCAATGACCACCACCTGTTTTTTAAGAAACTTTCTTTAATAATAAGTGTAAAAACAAGACCTGAAGTACCCAATGTTCCCAGAATATATTATAATGTAAAGCAGGATATTGAGCTGGGTGTGGTGGTACACGCTTGTAATCCCAGCATTCGGGAGGCTGAGACCGGAGGATCCGGGTTCGCGGCCAGCCTCAGCTACTTAGTGAGGCACTCCGCAACTTAGTGAGACCCTGTTTCCAAATAAAGAATAAAAAGTAGGGCTGGGGATATAGCTCGGAGGTAGAATGCCCCTGAGTTCAATCCCCAGTACTGCAAAAAAAAAAAAAAGAAAAAAAATAGGGCTGGGGGTGTAGTTCAGAGGTAGAATGCCCTGGATTCAATCCCTAATATTGCAATAAATAAATAAAAATTTAAAAAAATAAACCTTTCTCTGCATTGTGTGGTTAGTTTCTTTGAGTTATAGCTGTGAGAATGCTAACTGAGACATCCACAAAATGGAATTGGCTCACCAAGTTACATTCTGTGTATAACGTATCCGCTCTTCCATGAGGAACATACACAGACATTAAAACAGTTTGCATAATGTATCTATATCGCAGCCGGGTATGGTGGCGCACTCTTGTAATTCCAGCATTTGGGAGGCTGAGACAGGAGGATCCGGGTTCCCAGCCAGCCTCAACTGCTTAGTGAGGCCCTCTGCAATTTAGTGAGACCCTGTTTCAAAATAAAGAATAAAAAAATAGGGCTGGGGCTGTAGCTCGGAGGTAGAATACCCCCAGGTTCCATCCTCAGTACCACACACACAAAAAATGTATCTATATCACCCAAAGATGTTCATGAGATGCTATTATATGAGTGAAGCAATTAAGAAGCAAGTTATAAAATGCTGAGAATAGTGTGTGTGTGTGTGTGTGTGTGTGTGTGTGTGTGTGGCACTAGGGATTGAACCCAGAAACCCAGAGCCATTCTACCTCCAAGCTATACCCCCAGTCCTATTTATTTAGTTTGAAACCTGGTCTCACTACGTTGATGAGAGTTTTACTACTTGTTGAAGCTGTCCTTGAACCTGTGATCCTCCTGTCTCAGCCTCGTTAGTTAATATGACATGCTTTTTGTGGTACTGATGATTAATTAAACCCAGGAGTATTCCACCTCTGAGCTACTTCCCCAGTCATTTTTATTTTTAATTAATTAGATAATTAATTAATTGATTTTTTGTAGTACTAGGAATTGAACCTAGAGGCATTCTACCTTCAAGTTACCCCTCCTGCCCGATTTTATTTCTTATTTGGAAACAGGGTCTCGCTAGGTTGATGCAAGTCTCGCTACTTGCTGAGGGAGGCTGTCCTCGAACCTGCGACCCTCCTGTCTCAGCCTCCCAAGTTCAAGGATTACAAGCCCCAGGTTTCAGAGGCCTCAGTCCATGATCACTTGGCCCTCTTGCTTTGGGCCTGCGGCAGGCAGCACGCTGCAGAAGAGGTCTGCTCAGCCCTGGAAGCTGGAAAGCAGACAGAGGAATAGGCTGGAGTCCCAGCGTCCCCTTGGAGGACGTGCCCCAAGAACCGAACTTCCTCTCACCAGGCCCCACCTCCCAAAGGCCCTGGGCTGGCAGCCAAGCCTCAACACATGGCCGTTGGGAGCATTTTACCTCTGAGCTACACCTCCAGTCCTAGTTTTTATTCTTTATTTTGAAACAGGGTCTCACTAAGTGGCAGAGGGCCTCCCTAAGTAGCTGAGGCTGGAGGCCAACCCAGATCCTCCCATCTCAGCTCCCCGAGTACTGGGATTCCAAGCATGTGCCACCATGCCTGGCTCTTTGGGGGCTACTTAAAACCCAACCCAACTAGGCACGGTGGCACACGCTTGGAATCCCAGTACTTGGGAGGCTGAGACGGGAGGATCTCGGGTTCTTGGCCAGCCTCAGCTACTTAGGGAGGCCCTTCATAACTTAGTGAGACCCTGTTTCAAAATAAAAAATAAAAAATAGGGCTGGGGTGAAGGAGAATTCTTAGGTGAACAAAAAATTTGACTTAATGGAAGGTAATGGGAGGAGGGGGGACACCCTAATGAGCATGATGTACTTACAAGATCACATCAAAGTCAATCACTAAACTGACCAGGAGATAGGGGGAGGGTGGGTGGGAATTGGGGAAGGGTTAATGAGAAATATGTGCATGCATGTCTTTACCTGTACTAGCTTGTACCCAACAAAAATGTGTGATTAACCCTGTTGTACCCAAGAAATGTATAAAAATCCATGCTAAAAAATAAATTAATTAATTAAAAAAAAAACAAAACATTGCTAAAAAAAAAAAAATAGGGCTGGGGGTGTAGCTCGGAGGTAGAATGCCCCTGGGTTCAATCCCCAGTACCGCAAAAATAAATAAATGAAACCCAAACCCTGCCGAGCGTGTTGTGGACCTTTAGTACACGCAGCTCCGCACGCCACGTGTGCTTTTGAGTCTGGCTGCTTCCACCGGGCTCGCTCTCTAGGTTCCTGCGTCGTCTTCTTTGCGCTTGAATAATATCCCACTGTGTGTTGACA
>PVLC010002932.1:49907-91764 GCA_004027655.1 Graphiurus murinus
TACTGGGGATTGAACTCAGAGGCATTCTACCTCCGAGCTATACCCTCAGCCCTATTTTTTATTCTTTATTTTGAGACCGAGTCTCACTAAGTTGCGGAGTGCCTCACTAGGTAGCTGAGGCTGGCCGCGAACTCGGATCCTCCGGTCTCAGCCTCCCGAATGCTGGGATTACAAGCGTGCGCCACCACGCCCGGCTCTGTGTTGACATTTTTTTACCCATTTATCTGTTGAAGGACATTCGGGTTGTTTCCACCGTCTGTCTTTTGTAAATAGTGCTGCTAGGAACATTTTTTCATAAGCATTTGAACATTGGTTTTTAACTCTTTCGGGTCTATACCCAGGAGTGGAATTGCCAGGTCGCGTGGTAATTCTGTTGAACTCTTGGAAAGCAACTGAACCGTTCCTCACAGGCTGCTCCAGCTTACATTCCCAACAGCAAGGGTTCTGATTTCTCCATGTCCTTCCAAAGCTTCTTTTTGCCCTTTATTATTAATGTTGTTGCCCTACTAGTGTGAAATAGTATCTTGTGCTTGTAATCTTAGTACTTGGGAGGCTGAGACAGGAGGATCACAGGTTTAAAGCCAGTCTCAGCAATTTAGTAAGGCTCTTATCAACTTAGTGAGGCCCTGTTTCCAAATAAAATAGGTCTGGGGGTATATAGCCTGGAGATAGAAGGCCTCTGGGGTTCCATCCCCAGTGCTACAAAAAAAAAAAAAAAAAAAAAAAAAAAGAAAAGAAAGAAGTATCTCAAGGTGTTTCTTTTGTTTTTATATTGGTGATACTGTTGATTGAACCCAATGCACCACTGAGCTATAATTCCAGACCTTTTTTGTTGTTGTACTGGGGATTGAACCCTGGTGCATTCTACCTCTAAGGCACACCCTCAGCCGGGTTTTTTAAAATTTTGAAACAAGGTCTCGCTAGGTTGCTGAGAGTCTCACTATTTGCTGAGGCTGTCCTTGAACCTGAGATCCTTCTGTTTCAGCCTTTCAAGTACTGAGATTACAGGCACGTGTCAGAATGCTGGGCTCTCCCAGCCCTTTTTATTTTTTATTTTGAGACAGGATCTCCCTAAGTTGCCCAGGCTGGCCTTGAATTTGTGATCCTCCTGCTTCAGCCTCCCAAGTTGCTTGGATTACAAACATGTGCTACTGTGCCAGGCTCCAAGTGGTTTTAATTTTCATTTCCCTAATGACTAATGATGCTGAGGGTCTTTTCACATTTGTGGACCATTTGTATATCTTCTTTGGAGAAACATCTATTAAATTTTTTCTCCTTTGTCATCGCCTTCTTCTTCTTCTGCTTCATGTGTGTGTGTGTGTATCGGGGGGGGGGGGTGCTGGAGCCTGAACTCTGGGCCTTGTGCATGCTAGGCAAGCACATTGCCACTGATCTACGTCCCTGACCCTTTTTGCCCATTTTTATTTTTTGTGCCAGGGATTGAACTTCGGGGCATTCTACCTCCAGCCCTATTTTATTTTTTATTTTGAAACAGAACCGGGCATGGTGGTACATCTTTATAATCCTAGTATTTGGGAGGCTGAGCCAGAAAGACTGCAGGTTCAAGGACAGCCTCAGCAAGTAGTAAGGCTCTCAGCAACCTAACAAGACACTGTTAAAACATAGTTTCGCTGAATTATTGAGGCTATTTTCAAATCTGTAATTTTTGTGTCTCAGCCTCCCAAGTCCTGGGATTACAGGCATACACCAGCATGCTCCGTTTTTATATTTATTTATTTATTTAGGTACTGGAAATTGAACCCAGGGGCATTCTACCTCTGAGCTACACCCCCAGCCCTATTTTTTATTCTTTATTTTGAAACAGGATCTTGCTAAGTTGTGGAGGGCCTCACTAAGTAGCTAAGGCTGGCCGTGAACCCGGATCCTCCTGTCTCAGCCTCCCAAGTGCTGGGATTACAAGCATGCGCCACCATGCCCGGCTGTTCACCCATTTTTATCTTTATTTTTTTATTATTTATTTATTTACCTATTTTTGCAGTACTGGGGATGGAACCCAGGGGCATTCTACCTCCGAGCTACACTGGCAGCCCTATTTTTTATTCTTTGTTTTGAAACAGGGCCTCACTAAGTAGGTGAGGCTGATGGCAAACCTCGATCCTCCTGTCTCAGTCTCCAAGTACTGGGATTACAAGTGTGCGCCACCACGCCCGGCTTACCCATTTTATTTATTTATTTGTTTGTTTGTTTGTTTATTGCAGTACTGGGAATGGAATCTGGGGGCATTCTACCTCCGAGCTACAGCCCCAGCCTTATTTTTTAAAATTCTTTTTATTTTGAAACAGGGTCTCACTAAGTTGCGGAGGGCCTCACTAAGCAGCTGAGGCTGGCTGCGAACTTGGATCCTCCAGTCTCAGCCTCCCAAATGCTGAGATTACAAGCGTGTACCACCATGCCCCACTGGGCTTACCCATTTTTAAATTGAATTGTTTTGTCTTTTTTATTTGAGTTATAAGAGTCATGTACTCTGGATATTAGACCCTTATCAGATATATGATTCATAATATTGTCTCCCATTCTATGAGTTATCTTTTTGTTTTCTTGAGAGTGTCTATGAGTTTATTTATTTATTTAAAATTAGAATACGTTTCTTTCATTAAAAAACAACCTGAGCTGAGCATGTTGGTACATGCCTATAATCCCAGTACTTGGGAGGCTGAGACAATAGGATCACAGGTTCAAAGCCACCCAAACAACTTAGCGAGGCCCTCAGCAACTTAGTGAGACACTGTTTCAAAAAATAAAATGATGAGCAGGGTGTGGTGGCGCACACTTGTAATCCCAGCATTTGGGAGGCTGAGACCGGAGGATCCGGGTTCGTAGCCAGCCTCAGCTACCTAGTGAGGCACTCCACAACTTAGTGAGACTCGGTTTCAAAATAAAGAATAAAAAATAGGGCTTGGGGTATAGCTCGAAGGTAGAATGCCCCTGAGTTCAATCCCCAGTACCACAAATAAATAAATAAATAAATAAATAAATAAATAAAGTGAAATAAAATAGAAAGGTAGCTCAGAGGTAGAACACTCCTGAGTTTAATCCCCAGTATACATACATACATACACACACACACACACACACACACACACACACACACACACACACACACATCTGAATAAAGCCTGACACAGTGGCACATGCTGGTAACCCCAGTACTTGGGAGGCTAAGATAGGAGGATTGAAGGTAGGAGGACAGCTTCAGCAGTGTAACAAGACGCTCAGCAACTTAGCAAGATTTTTTTCAAAACAAAAAATAAACAGGGGCTGGGGGTGTAGAATGCCCCTTGGTTCAATCTCTAGTTACACACACACACACACACACACACACACACACACACCCATTTGAACAAATATTGTCCTAAAACAATGATGGTTATCTCTGGGCAATTTTTTTTTTTTTTTTTGCAGTACTGGGGATTGAACTCAGGGGCATTCTACCTCCGAGCTACACCCCCAGTTCTATTTTTAATTCTTTATTTTAAAACAGGGTCTCACTAAGTTGCAGAGTGCCTCACTAGGTAGCTGAGGCTGGCCTCGAACCCAGATCCTCCGGTCTCAGCCTCCCAAATACTGGGATTATAAACATGCACCACCACGCCCGGCAATCTCTGGGCAATTTGGGTTGTTCCTGTTTTATGGTTTTGCTTTCTTTTCCCCTGAGTTAAACATGGTGAAATTTTCCAAGTTAATTAGTTTGTAAACTGGTAATGGAAAGTGAAAGCTTTCATCCACTACTTCATGTTATTACCACCTGTGTGCCTCGTGTCGAGGACCTGACGTGTGGGACACTTGGGGGGTTTCCACACACACCCTGGTTGGGGCTCTGGTGGGGTAGGGGTGGCCCTGAGGCTGGCCCTCCCCTCTGTGGTTCCCTGTCCCTCTGTCACTCCGTTTCATTTCTTCCACTCCCTCTGGGGCATGCTTTGGGAAAAGGAAACTGAAAGCGAAGGCACTAGGCCATTGGTGCAGGCTGCGAGGCCCGCCCCCTGATGTGCTCAGTCCAGACTCCGGCAAGGGCTGTGGGAGCTGCAGCACCCGAGCAGAGGCAGCAAACTCGGACTCACTGCTCAGTGCCCGCAGAGGACTCAGCGCTACAGCCTGCAGCCATGGTAAGGCGCACTTGGCGGGCGGGGGCAGGGGGCTTCGTTCCAGGAGGCTTTCCTTCCTCCCCTTCGTGGGCTCTCAGAGCAAGCACTGTGCTGACAGCACAAGCTGCTCCAAGTTTGGGACTCCCGGGTGGGAGAGGTGGGGAAGAGCGGCCAACCCTGGATCCCTGGGGTAGGGTCCAGAGGGGCATCTTGGTGGACCTTCGAGAAAAGCCCCTCTTGGGCCTCCAGTGCCCGGGGTCGCCTCCTGAGGGGTGGTGGGGGCAGAAGGTGAAGTGCCTGTGGCCCCTGTGGTTGGCGGGGGGTCTGAGCTCCGCTATGGGATGTCTGCAGGGCTGGGACCTGAAGGTGAAGATGCTGGGGGGCGAGGAGTTCCTGGTGCCCCTGACCACGACCACGACACTGTCAGAACTGAAGCAGCAGATCGCCAAGAAGATCGGAGTGCACACCTTCCAGCAGAGGCTGGCACTGCAGAACGGCCAGGTGCTGGAGGACAAGTGCCCCCTCGTCAACCAGGGCCTGGGCCCCGGCAGCACAGTCCTGCTGGTGGTGCAGGACTGTCTCAGCCCCCTGAGCATCCTGCTGAAGAACGACAAGGGCCGCGTCCGGGAGTACAGCATCCTGCTGACGCAGAAGGTGGTGGAGCTCAAGCAGCAGGTGTGCCGCCAGGAGAACATACAGGCAGACATGTTCTGGCTGAGCTTCGAGGGGAGGCCCATGGAGGACCAGCACCTGCTGGGAGAGTACGGCCTCCAGCCCCAGAGCACCGTGTTCATGCATCTGCGTCTGCGTGGGGGTTGGGCAGGGGCTGGAGGGCTGTGCTGAGCCCCCCTCCCCCAGATGAAATGCTGGGAATAAATGACATGCAAAGAAAATCAGCTGCCTCCTGTCTGTGCCCCCTATCGGCCTACCCCTGCACCCCAGCCGATGAGCTGGGGCCACGAGAACCCACAGCCTCCTGTGGTAAGCAGGCGTGGGTGGGCGACTCCTAGTGGGATTCCATGCAGTGACTCTTCTCCCAGAAATTGAAGGAAGACACGCCTCCACACATCTAGAGAGGGCAAGGAGACACACTTACAGGGGGCTCTGGGCCAGGCGGGAGCCACAGGCAGCCTACACAACTAGCCCCACCCTACATGGAGGGACAGGCCAGGTCTGGTCTCCCAGGCCACAGCAGGAGGCTCCAGGGGACCAGCCTCTGCCCAGAGCCCTGGAAGCAGGGAAGGAGGGTCCTTGGGCCTGGGGGTGGGGGCTGTCACCTTCCAGTCCCTCTGGATTGGTTCAAGGAGGGGCGGAGATAGGCCCTGACTCTTGTCATCCTGGGGAGCTGCTGCATAGGGCTTGGGCCTATGTGTAACTGTTCCAGGGCTCTGCCTCAGGAAGAGGCACTGGCTAGCAGGTAGGGGAACCTGGAACTGGGTGCTCACCCACCATGAAGGAGGGCGTCCTGGGGGCACCCACCTTCGACCAGCCTCATCCCTGCCTCTTGGTCGCTTCCTTCTCTGTCTTTCCTCCTGCACCAGCTTATGAATCAGGGCTCACAGGAGCCAGGCTGAGAGGCTAGGACAGAGGCGAGATGGGCAGGATGTGCCCCTCTCTGGCCCGCAGACTGCTGCCCTGGGGGCACTGAGACCTCCGTCTTCAGGCCCCTCAGGAAGATCCGGTTAGAGACCCCAAAGCCCCCTTTCAGTTGTGTGTGTGCGCCAGCCTGGGTCTGAATCTACGGCCTAGATGTGGAATTCCAGCAGGCTCCAGCCTCGTTTCGGGGCACCACTCTCTTGTCATGCCGTGACAGCGGGTGTGAGCACAGACGCTGGGTGGGTCTCCTCCCGGAACCCCCCACCGGGGTGGGAGTGGGGCAGGGTCCTCCCTTAGGGGAGCGTCTGCCGCCCACTGCTCAATGCTCCTGGAGCAGAGACCCGCGGCTGGCACACGGCGGACCCATCGCTGAGAAGACAGAGCGGTGCCCTCTCCCTCCACCTTAGGCCAGGCCGGGCTCCAGCTTGGACCCCCTGGGGCTCAGTGTACCCCCTTACCCAGCCCGCCAGCCCGGAGAGGCACGGGTCCGGAAGCGGCGAGGGGGCGTGCCTGGCTTGCGGGTCAGAGCGCCTAGGTATGGGACGCCAGGGGGCGCCCCGTTCCCTCGCGGGCAGAGGGGGGCGGGTCTGTGCGCCGCTCGGGCCCGTCACCTGGGGGCGCGGCCTGCTGGGGGCGCCCCCGCACCCCGGCCGGTGGGTGTCTCGGCTCCCCGAGCGCGGCCCGCCGTCCCAGCAGGAAGGGCAGCTCCTCCGCGGGGGCCGGCCGAGCCGAGGAGCGGCGGGTCCGGGCTCCGGCAGTCCCTCCCGCGGCCCCGGCGCCGCCACGAGCCCTTTGGAAGTCCCGTCACGTCGCCTCTCGATTATGCATTAACCCGACTTCAGCCGCATTTCCTGGGGGGGACGTCCGCGCGGGCGGGGAGGGGCGTCCGAAGGCGTGCGGCGGCGGAGCAGCCCGGGCCCGCCCCGCCCCTGGCCGCCCTGCCCCGCCGGGCCCACCGCCACCGGCCCGTCGCAGCGCCCCCGCCCCGGCCCCGGCGGCGCCACGGTCCCGGCGCTTTGTTCCGGGCCGGCGCGGGTCGCAGGGCGGGGGGCGGGCGCGGGCCCGTGGGGGAGGGGCGGCGCTGCCCGGGCCCCGCCCCCGCCCCGCCCCCGCGCCGCCCGCGCTCCCACCGCCTCCCGGGGCTGCGTCCCGTCCTGTCCAGTCCCGTCCCCGGCGCGGCCCGGCCCGCGCGCTCTCCTGGCCACCTTCCGCCATCCTCCGCTGCGCCATGGCCAGGCTGCGGCCGTCCGGCCGGGCCCCGCTGCGGCCGCTGCTGCTGCTCCTGGTGGTGGCCGTGCGCGCCCTGCCCGGCGCCGGCGGGACGTGCCCGGAGCGCGCGCTGGAGCGGCGCGAGGAGGAGGCGAACGTGGTGCTCACCGGCACGGTGGAGGAGATTCTCAACGTGGACCCGGTGCAGCACACGTACTCCTGCAAGGTGGGCCCCGCCAGGACCCCAGCCCCCGGGAGGCCGGTCCCGAGCCGCGAAGCCCGCCCGGGGCTGCGGGCCGCCCGGCTGGGACCCCCGCCCCAGGTCGTGGGAAAGAGCCCGACGCTCCGCAGCCCCCGCTCCCTCTCCCTTGGCGACCGCCAAGCCTCGGGTGGGGCGCCAGGTCCCGGAAAACTCCGGAACGCCAGGGAAAGTTCCTGTGGTGCCCAGCCAGGCCCGAGACCGGCGGTGGCCGCTCCTCCGCCCCAAGCCCACTCCGTCTTCTGAAACAAGTGCACCTCCCTCCGGAGGAAGACTGCCGCACCCCCTCCCCATCAGCCAAGGAGAAAGAACGGGGACCCGGGGGTGATGCTCTTCGCTTGGGGTGGGCGAGGGGGCGCAGAGCTGACTTCCTCTCCCCAGAGGCCGTTACCAGGGAGAGCTGCAGAAGGAAAGGGGTGCAGAGCTTCTTCTCCCGGTCGGTCCGGGGAGCCGGCGGAGGGGGGAGGGGTGCCGCAGCTACTGGATGTGGGGGCAGGAGCGCAGGGAGTGGGCGGGGTCGCTGCCAGCCTCGCGTCGGGACGGGGCAGGTGCCTATCCTGCTACTGGAGGCCGGCCACAGGGTGGGGGAGCATTCCCTGCTCCTTCTTCAACTGAAATAGTTATGGTGGGTTTTTCTCACCATCTCCCAGGGAGGGATGGGGGACCCAGGGAGATTCCTCCCTCTGGCCCCCCAAACCACCTCCCTGGACCAGAAATGGACTCATTCCTGTTCTGGAGAGGTGGAGAAGGTGGTGGCTTCTTTCACAGTGGCCTGTGCTGGCTACAGCTGGGATCCCCCAGCCGGGCCCCCTCCCCTCACCGCTGGGGCACTTTGCCAAGTCCCTGCAGGATTTTCCCGACTTCCTCCCGCTGCTCCTGGGTGTGGCTGGGGTGGGGGGAGGCGTGAAAGCCGGCAGGGGGCCTGCCAGGGTAGGGGCCTGCTGGAGCCTACTGTGTGCTGGGGGGGGGGCAAGGCCCTGCCAGGCTGGTGCAGGGTCCCTGCAAATGCTGCAGTCCTGCGCTGGACAGGTGGACAGGCCACTCCATTGTCTTTCACCCCCCTTTCCAGAAGGCCTGGACTGCAGAGCTCTTGAAGAAGGGACCTCCTCCCAGGACTCCTCAGGGAGTCCTCTGTGGACCTCTTCTGGAGGGCTGCCCAGGGTGGGGGCTGTGTGTGTCAGAGCAGGTGCCCTCGGGGCCCAGGAGAAGGTGGAGGGTGGGGCCGCCTCGTGCTGCCCAAACTTGACTTTGTGGTTCACCGGCTGCTTTCACTGCAGACTGCAGAGCCGGAGGAGGGGGCTTGCACTTCCTGGGGGAGGGTGGCCTGGCCCACCCACGGGGCTCCAAGTGTAGGGCGTTGACAGCTCGTTCTTTGGTGGGGCACCCCGGATTTGTGCTTAACACAAGGATCCCAGCTGGGCCCTGGCCCTGTGGCCCCTCGGCCATGTGGCTGGCCCTGGCTCTGCCCAGAGTGGGCCCTAATGGTGTGGGTGGAGGGAGAGAGGGAGAGGGGCGAGGTGGGCCACTCCCCAAATCCAGTCAGAGCTCAGGTGACACTTTGGCACTGGAGGGCTGGCACTGGGTGGATCTGGGGTGGCAGCTGCTTCCTGGGGCCGGGACATGTTCACAGCGAGTCTTGGTGCGTAACCTGGGGGACGTGGTAACCAGCGCTTGTGCGTGCTCTCCTGCAGCCTCTGCCCAGGGCTGGCGCTGGGGTCTGTGTGCGCCCCTCCGCCACGGGCAGAGGTGTACATGTACTGTGGATGTTTGGAGAGGGGGAAGACCCCAGGTCTGCAGGCTGGCCCCCTTCCCCCAGCAGGAAGAGGACCAGTGACGCCCTCCCCGTGTCCACCCTAGGTCCGAGTCTGGCGGTACCTGAAGGGCAAAGACGTGGTGGCCCAGGAGAGCCTGCTGGATGGTGGCAACAAGGTAGTGATCAGTGGCTTCGGAGACCCCCTCATCTGTGACAACCAGGTGTCCACAGGGGACACCAGGATCTTCTTTGTGAACCCTGCACCTCCCTACCTGTGGCCAGCCCACAAGAACGAGCTCATGCTCAACTCCAGCCTCATGCGGATCACTCTGCGGAACCTGGAGGAGGTGGAGTTCTGCGTGGAAGGTGCGTGCCGGGAGGGAGGGGGAGGCTGCGGCCAGTGGTCCTCTGGTGGGGGCCCAGGGGAGTCACTGTGGGCTGGAGCACACGCTGTCTGGCTGTGGTCCCACCTCATTCCTACTCCATGGCTCCATCTCTAGCCCTCCAGCGGTCGGAGCCCAATGCCTGGCTTCAGCCATCTTCCGCCTTGGAGCGGAAATAAGCCCCAGCCCTGCAGAGGGCCGGGCCTACTCCTCTTTCTCTCCCCCGTTGGCCCCCCAGCCTGCCACACTCCCCAGGGGGGACCCTTTTCCAGAGGAGGGGCAGGGACCAGGTGAGTGAGCCCCCGCTGTCCCGGCCCTGCAGAACCTTTCAGGTCAGGTTGCGGGGGGCCAGGGCTGCCTGTGTGTGACCGGTCACATGATGAGCCAGGGCTCCCCCTTCCCGAGGACAGCCCCAGCCTTAGGACATTGAGACCCTTGGCCAGGGAATGTGGCAGGAGAATGTCGCCCCCACTTCCTGTCTGTTCCCTCATGGCTGCCTAGAAGGGGATGTAGGCCAGGGGACAGAAACTTCCTCCCGCAGTGGTGGGGGGTCTTGCCTTCCGGTCCTCTGATGTGCTCTGCTGGCCGTGGGGAAGTCCTGCCTCCCCTCCCTCTCTGCCTTGATGCTGACTTGGCTCCTGACGCGTCTCTCTGGGATGCCGCCTCCATGCTGACCTGCGGGCACGGGGCAGGGGGAGGGGCAGAGCTGCGGCCTCTTCCCAGCTGTGGTCAGCTGCTCCTGGGCAGCCCCAGGTCCCCTGGCTTGGGCCCTACTCAGCACAGACTCAGCCAGGCCATTCCGCTGGGCAGAAGACCCTGGCCCTGCTCCGGAAGCTGTGGTCTGGGAAAGGTGGGGCCGGTGCAGAGGTAGGGAGGCATTTGGGGCTGAGTGGGGCTGAAGAGGAGCTGGAGAAGGAGGTCAGTGCTCCCGCCATGCCATCTCAGTCTCTTTAAGATCCCGAGAGTAAATCATTAACCTTAGAGCTGGGAGGGTCCAGCCCCGAGGGTCCATGACTCAGTAACTGAGGATTTGCTTTGGGGTCAGAGGTCAGACAAAGGGAGGGTCACCTGGGCAGATCAAGGTTCCGCATCTGTTGAAGTCCGCTGTACCATGCCAGGCCCTGGCTTGGGTGCCGGGAATGCCCAGGCTAAGCAGATGGACAGCTGGGAAGGAGGGGCCACAGGGAGAGCCCCCCAGGGAGTGGGTGTGACTGGACCTGCTGAGGGTGGCTGGCACCTGGGGAGCAGTCTGGGACCCAACAGGCCAGCATGCAGCCAGTGGGGGATTCTGGGAGCCGCTGCCAGGGAGGCAGGTGGTGAGGACGTGACTGGGGTCTTGCAGGTAGGGCCAAGGGGCTCGGGGAAGCCCCCAGGGAGACAAGGCAGAATCAGGAGGCTGGGTGCCCCTGGAAGGTCTGAGGAACCTGGAAGCTTTGAGCAGGGGCAGCCCGAATCTATTTTGGAAGCCCAGCCCAGGATGGACTTTACTCAAAACCAACTTGACTGTGTGTGTGTGTGTGGGGGGGTGCTGGGACAGGAACCGTTCATCAAGAAGCCAGGGTAAGAGGGCTGAGCCGCCCCAGGGTCCTCCCAGCCCAGGGACTAGGCTAGAGAAGGAAGTCCCTTGCTCACCCTCTCAAGCCGGGCTGGGCTGCCAGGTGGGTCCATTGGCTGCTCTGCGGGAGATTCCGTCCACCCCGGGCCTTCTTGGAGCCAGGCCCTCAACCTGCTGATGGGTGGACGGACAGGGACTGGACCAAAGCGACTCCTCCCTGACTCCCCCCCATGCTGCCCCCCTGCAGGGCACAGGGTTAGCCCCCGTCTGAGTAGCCTCTGTTCCGTGTTGGTCACCTCTGTGATTTCTGGGTCTCTCTTCCTATGGGAGTCTGGTCCTGGAACATTCCCTCCCTAACCCTCCCTGGGCACTGCCCCGAGGGGCACCTGCTGCTGGGCCACACACCTGACCCCCTTCTACAGCCTGCTCTCCCTCAGTTTCTCCCCTGGGCCAGCTGGGCCTTCCTGGCCCTGTCCAGGCAGCCCCTCCCCCAGTCACAGCCCCCAGGAAGGCTCCTCCTCCGGTCCTCTGCCTGGGGAGCCACATTCCTGGCATAACTGAGACAGGTATGTGCCCCTCCCTCTGCGTCACCTTGGGGGCCTCCCCTGCTCCTCCGGAAGGAGACCCCCGCCCTCTGCTTTATCTGGCCTCTCAGGAGCCAGCTGCCGTGTGGGAACCTGCTCTGGGCAGCCCTCTGCCACCGTGTCCTGGTCTGGACGCTGCCCCTCTCTCCTTCCCCCCAGCTCTCCCCTGCTGCCTCCCTTCCCACCTTGGGAGGGCTGTCCAGGCACTGCTCCGTAGCCCCCTGCAGGGACACAGGCCTGGCTGGGGGCCCTTCCCTCCCCTCTAGAAGCCAGGAGCAGAGAAAGGAAGTGTTGTCTGCCCCTGCAGGGCCTGGCGCAGGGACAGGGCAGGGGGCCAGGGTCGGAGTGAGCCTGGCACCTGCCCAGCCTAGCCCTGCCCAGTCCTAAAGCCGGGGTCCTGGCAGACATGCTCCTTGGCCCGGCCTGGCCAGCCTCTCCTCCCTGCCTGGCCAGCTGTTCGGGCCTTTGGGAGGGCAGTTCTGGGCAGGTTCGGGAAGTGCTGGGTCCCTGGCTGGGGGTGGGAGCATCCTGGCCCCACCCCAGGCCCCTAGGCTCCTGGGAGGCCTCTGGCCTGCAGGACAGCTGCCTTCCAGGGGGACTGGCTCCCGCTGGGTCTCCTCAGCCCTGTCCCGCACTCTCCCACATTCCTCCTGCTCCCGTGGGAGGGCGGTAGCGGCTCCCTGTCCTAGACTGCAGGTTCCCCGCTACCCCCAGGGCCCTCCCCCAGGCAGGTCGGGGCTGGAATCTGCCTCCTTGCAGCTGGGCGGGGCCTGCCATGTCTTTTCATCCCACCTGGTGCTGGTAGAAGTTGGGGTTTGGTGCCTCCTAGGGTGGGTTTGTCTGGTCTTTGGCTCCCAGGGGGCCCTGGGGCAGCCCTGGGGCGGGTTTTGCTCAACAAAACCAGGGGAGTGGTGATGGGGATGGGTAAGGGTGTGCCAGCCATTCTGTGGGGGTGACCTCCCCTTCGGTGGGGAACAGAAAGCAAGACTGAGCTGGTGGAAACAGCTCTTGGCTTTTTCCAGACCCACCCCGCTCCCCCACCCCTACCCAGAAAGGAGCCCCGGCTCCACTGCAGATTGGAAGTGGAAAAAAGTTGTTTTGAAACTGCCCTCCCCCCTTCTGTGTCTGCTGGGGCCTCCCCCAGTGGGTGCTGGACGAACAGACTCTGTTGGGGCCTGCCCAGCCCTCACAAGCACCCTCGTGGGTGTGGGACCCACAGCCTAGAGCCAAGGAGCCCGAGGCCTGCCCGGGAGGGGGTTACGTTTGAGGTTGGAGGTCAGAGGTCTGAAGGTAACCCCCAGACCCCCAGCTGGAGGTGCAGGCAGGGAAGGCAGGCCAACACGGAGCCCAGGGGCCAGCCTCAGCTCCTTTCTGCTCTCTGGCCAGTGGGACTTTTTCCCACCCAGCAGTTCTGCTCCCTCTCTGAAGGACTAATCCCCCAACCCCACAAGGGCCAGAGCCTGCCCCCCAGCACCACGGGAGGGTGGGAAACAGCTGTAGAAATACACACGTGTGTGCACGCGCGCACACACAGTCCTTTACCTCCACTTGTGGGACCCGGGCCAGCTGCTCACTTCAGAACTGGGGGTGAGGCCTGGATGGGCTGGGGCGGTGGCTGTGCTCCCCACCCTTGCCCCCATAGCTACCTCCTGGAGGAGGGCCATCCTGCACCCCGGCCTACTGGGGCCAGGCTGGACGTGGCCTGAGCCCAGGAAAGTCTGGTGGAGGCTCCAGTGGAGAGGCAGGGGTGGCTCCCCTCCAGGGCCCCTCCTGGCGCAGATCCTGAGAACTTCCTCTGAGGAAGGCCCCCTGCAGGGGCTGCTTACAGCTGGACCTGGGAAAGGGGAGATGGCTCCTCCCCACCCCCCTGCAACCCCCCTGCGGAACGGAGGCGTGGGAGAGGGGAGCACTGTCCTGCTTCCAGCTGTGTGGACTTGCTTGTGCCCTTGGCCTTGCACTCTGCCTGTAGCCTCAGGTGTACTGATCCCGGCACTGGGGGTCGGCAGAGCCCTGGCTGGCAGCCCTCTTCCCATGCAGGGTGGGCCTGGGGGCGCTGAGGTGGGTGGTGGGGAGCCTCTGTTGGTTGGTGGCTGAAGGACTGGCCTGCCTCCATCCCATGCACAGGGAAGTCTCTCCTCCCTTCTGAGGGGCCATCTCGGGGAGTGCTGAGGTGGTGGGCACACTTGGTGAGGCTGTGGCCAGGGACAGGAGAGTCCTGGGGCTGGTGGGCCTCGCTGACCCTCAGAAGCCCTGAGGCCTCTGCCAGCCCCAGAGCCAGAAGGGCTTGGTCTAAGCAGCGCCCAGCGGTTAGGTATCAGGCCAGAGAGGTGTCCGTCACCCTCCTTGGCCACCCATGCTGGCCCCAGGGGAAGCGTCAGCTTGGTGTGTGCCCTGTGCCCACAGGCAGGCGGTCTGTGCACTGTGGGGAAGTAATGGCCAGCCACCAACAGGTGTGAAGGGTGAAGGGGGTGTGCCCTCTTCTCCTGGGGGAGGAGCGAGGCTAGGTGGCTTCACTCCGTCCAGTGTCTTCCTCAGGCACACAGCCATTCTCACAGGGCCGCCGGGCGCTGCCACTGCCACCTCCCCAGGGCCCTTGGGTGGCTCCCCAAGGGGGCCAGGTGTGAACTGAATTGAGTGAGGGTGAGCAGAAACCCCAGGTGGTCCCTGCAGCTCGGGTGAGGGAGGGGGAAGGTGCTGTGGTGCTGGGGAGTGCTGGAAGCCAGGGGCGGCGACCCCCTGGCGTCTGTGACCCCAGGCTGGAGGGCTGGCTGATCCCTCTGAGCCCCACCTACCCCCTTCCCACCTGGCGCAGCTGGCAGCTGTAGTCCCCCAGCCGGAGCTCCCCCACCTCCCCAGGCCCCTCCCTGCATGCTGGCCCCCACACTACCTCCCCAGCACCTCCGCGGTCCCCGTGCGGGTGGTACGGCCCCTACTGTGCCCGCTTGCCCCACCTGGCGCCTCTCGCCTGGGCCAGCCTGGCTGGACGTCAGAGCCTCCCCACCACACCTGAGTGCCACCCTGGCTGGCCGCAGTCCCTTTCCTCCTAGAGCTGGGCGGGGCCTGGCTGAGCTGGGTTGGGGGCTGCTGGAAAGGGGAGGGCAGGACACAAGTGGCCACGCCTCATCCCTGCCTTTTCCTAGGTACCTGCTCAGCTCAACCCCCTGGCCATTATTGCAGAAGCCCAGGTGGGGGTTCCCCCAGATCAGGAAGTCTGAGGAGCTGCCCTGCTGGATCCTGCCCCCCCTCCGTGTCTCCCCCCCCACCTCTGTGTCTCCTGCCCACCTGCAGCTTTCAGTGCCCGCCCCCATCTCAGAACTTAGTTGCTTTTTGCCTCTGGGGGCGCTCCCTGTGAACAAGCCTCCCTCCCTCACCACTAGTGTGTATGCAGTATTTCGCTAGAACCACAGGGACAATCTGGGCTTGGTTTGGAATTGCTACTATATAGCCTCCCAGGGCAAGCTGGGGACACCGAGCCCCACCCGGGAAGCTGCAGATGGCCGGTTAGGGCTGGCTGGTGCCCGGGCAGGGAAGTGAGGGGTGGGAATGGGGCCCTGGGGCAGCCCTCCAGGCGTGTTGGCTGCCCTGTGAGTCGATCTGCAGTGCCACTTCCCCAAATCATCACGTAAACCCGCAACCTTGCAGAGCAGGCTGTTTGCCAGGGTGGCAGGTGGGTGGGCACAGTCTGAGCGAGGCACCTCCCGACCTCAGCCGGGGCAGGAGGGTGACCCCAGGGCCCGGGGTCTGAGGCTGGGGAAAGGAACCCCTGGAGCTGCCCCCTTCCGGGCGGCTGGCCCGAGCCCAGCAGCAACGTCCTGCTGTGAAACGCCCATTGTCTGCTAAGGCCCAGGGGGAGGGGACAGTGCAGCGCGAGACTGGACACCGGAGGCCTTGGGCTGGGGGCACTGCCCCGCCCCCACCTGTGCGGCCACACACCTGTGCAGCAGAGCCAGGCCAGTGCAGCGAGGCCAGCGCCGCCCAGGCAGCTAACTCCCTTGAGCAGAGCTAGCCGGGGGAACCCTTGGCAAGGGGACAGGCTGGCCTCCACCGCGGCCAGATGGAGGTCTGACGGTGCGTCTGCAGGTGGCGCCCGGGAGAGGCCCCTGCCTGGGAGGGCGTGTGTGTGCGCATGTGCGGTGTGCGCCAAGCCTCGCAGCGCAGTCCAGCGCCGCAGCTCGGCTCTGTGGGCTCCCGGCCATCCCGCCCCCACCCCATCCTTTTTGAGGGAGCCCCTTGGGGACGGAGGGAGGGGTTATCTGCATGAGAATGGACCTGCGGGCTGCCAGTGGGCGGGACTTCCCACCTTCTCTGGGCCTAGTCTGTCCACCCGTCTGGGCTTGGGGTCACGCCCAGTGTGTGCCTGTGGGGTGGGAGGCGGGCTTTGTGTTGCTTGAGGGTGTGATGCAGTGTGCCTGGCGGGGTGCGTGTGTGGCCCCGTGGCTTGCGGCCGAGCTGGGCCAGTGTGTGGGCATATGGGTGCAGTCGCATGTGCTGGGGGGGGGGGTGACCCCAAGGGGGAGGGACTGTTTCCTGGCTCAGAGAATCCCGTTCATTCCCAGGGCATGAGCCTGCGTGGGCTGGTCCAGGCTGAATGATTTCGTCTGAAGATCCCAAAATAGCTCCAGTAGCCTGAGCTCCCCTCCCCCGCTGGACCCGGGCCTCAATGGCTCTTTGTCTCTCGAAGGCATCCCGCCCCTGCAGGGGGCACAGACACTGACTGGGGCTTGGTGGGGCCAGGCTGCCTTCCTGCTGGCTGGGCTGTAAGGCTCTAAGTTCCATTTCCAGTGTTGGTCTGAGCCAGTCACCCCCCCCCCATTATATGAGCATCCAGAAGACCAGCCCCCAGCCCCCTTCAGTAGCCGATCTCAGGGTCTCCCTTGGGCGGCAGCTTCCCAGGCGACCTTTAAGGTTTACCCTGCCAGCCCTTGCCAGCGGCTCCCATTACTACTCAGAACCCCCCTTCCTGGCTTCCTCCTGCACTGCACACCTGGGCAGCAGGTGGCAGCAGTGTGGGGTATGTGCTTGGGCTTGGCAGCCCTGACGATTTCTGTGGGTGCCTCTCTGCACCACTGGTGAGAGGCACTTGGGAAAACTGCCTGAGCCGAGCGGGGCTCCCCACACTCAGTCTTTGCTTGGCTTTCCTGGCTCTGGGCCAAGCCCTGCCCTGAGAGATAAAAACTCAGACCCTGCCCTGGGTGTGAAGGCCTGGACACTCTCGGTGTGCAGGGGGCAGGGCCGGGGTCCAGAGGGGCAGTCAGAGCAGGAGAGGGGAGGAGCTGGGGTCTCCAGGTGGTTTGAGGGATTGCTGCCCTGCACCCCACTTTATTTTAGATTTTCCTGCAAGGTTTCATTGGAATAGTGGGTTTTGGGGGCCACCAGGGAAGAGAGGTGATGGGGATGGGTGCCGGGGCAGGGTGGTGCCCTGAGTGCTAGGTGGCTGCCCCGATTGAGGTGGGATTGGTAGGATACAGGACAGCCAACGCTCTTGGAGGAAGCTGCTTGACAGGAGGGGGTGGACAGGGAGGGGACTCCAGGTAGAGGTTGTTTCTGGCCATTGGAGGGCTCACAGGCCTAGGACTGCAGGGAGGGGGTGTGGCCGGCGTTTCTCTCCCCAGGTGGACTCAGATGTGCGGGGAGGATCTGCTGACAGCAGGTGCTGAGATGTGACTGGAGTGTGCAAGTGTTGGGGTAGCCGAGTGCGGTGTGGGGCTGTCGGAGTGTCGGAGTGTGAAGGTTTAGTGCCATCGAGAGGGAGCCCGGGGTCCTGGAAGGGTGCCGCCGGGCCCAGGGAGGAGGATCCTGTGCAGGGAGGACCCGGTACCCATGGGAAGAGGTGCAGGGCAGTGTGAGGGTGGGCGCTGAGGTCTTTCCAGAGACTAGCAGATGGAGGAGACTGAGTACAGAGAAGTGAAGGTGTTGGCCCTGGAGGTGGCCCCCTATGGAATCCTGGCCAAGGAAGGTGGATGTGCCTGGACTGGTCGCCATGGCGCGGGAGGGGTGGGGGGGTTCCCAGCTGCGAGACCTCTCCCATCCGCGGTGCCCCCAGGCCTACCGGGAGCCGAGGTCAGGGAAAGTGGCGACCTCAAGGGCCGGATGTGGAGACGCCTGACCCCGGGACTGGGGTCCCGGCGGGGCCTCATCCCCGGCCCCTCCCCGCTGTCCCGCCGTGACGTCATGTCCTCGCGTTTCCACGGCGGCCGCTGGGGGGCGCCCCAGGCTCGCGGGATTGCGCTGGGAGTTCCGCCGGCTATTTGCATACGGCTGATTTGCCTGGGGCTTATTTGCATGTTTCCTCTCTACACCGCACTGGGAGTTGGAGGTGCGCGGGTGGTTTCAGGTGTAGCTGTCAGATCCTAGGAGGGGGGTGGGCGAGGCTACTTCTGGACCCGTCACCTCACATCCACCAGGGGACATCACGCCCCACCTAAGCACCCTCCACGCCCCTCCCCCCACACACACACACTGGTGGAGCCAGCGGGACAGACACGGGCACACACGGACTGAATCCCAGAACCAGGTCTTGCGTGCTGGGTCCAGCCGGCTGTGGTGACTCAGATAACCTCACAGCCCCGCCGGGGCACTGGCCCAGCCTCTGCCACGACCCAGCCGCTCCCACCACGCCCCTGGGCCGTGCCCCAGCCCTCCGAGTGTCTACCTCCGTCCACTCCCACCCTGGGCCCAGCACCAGCCTCCTCTCCAGCACCCCCTCCCGCCCCGTCCCGCACACCCCAGCCCCTCCCTGGCCCCCGGCCCCCTTTCCAGCACCATCCTCCCCATTTCCAGCGCCTACCTCCTGCCCCTCCCCAGCCCCGCCCTTGGCTCCTGCCCCCTTTCCGGCAGCTTCGCCCCCTGCCCCTGCCCCAGCCTTGATCCACACCCCAGCGCTGCCCTTTCATCCCTTTTGTGAGGCTCCTGGGTCTTCGCCCTCGTCTGCCTATCCTCTCTGCTCCAAGCCGCGACTCCCCACGGGCGCCGGGTCCCCCGAGGCGTCTTCCTTTGTCTCTGCTCCCCGCCCTCCCTCCGCAGCGCCCCTCGCCCCTCACTCACCGCCCCAGCCCGGGCGAGGGCGAGGGCCGCCGTTGCTGCTGGAGGCGGGCGCCTCTTTATTCTCTCCGACGCGGTCGCTCCTCCCGCCGCTGCCACCGCGCTCCCGTTCTCCCAGGCGCGAGCAGCAGGCCCCGCGCCCGCGCCCCGCGCCCGCGGTCCCGTCGGCCTCTCCAGCGGCGCGGGCTCCGGCGGACAGCGCCGGCTGGCGGGCGGCAGGGTTGCGGCCCGCAGGGGTGGCCCAGGCCCTCTACTCCTCTCGCCTGGGAACCGGCATTGGGGATTTCTGCTCCCGGAGAATTCTGCATACCTCCCATTATGAGCCCGGAGGGCTGGGGAGGGCCCGCCATCCCTCAGGCCGTGGCTGGGGTTGAACTTTGAGAGCCCAGCTGCTGTCTGCTGCCCCAAGGGACCCAGGATGGGGGCAGTAGCCCCGAAGAGACCGAAGGGTGCTCCGTGAGGACCCTCACGCCCGACAGGGCCGGAGTTGGGCCATGCCTCCTCTGCCGCTGGAGCGGGGCCCAGGGCAGCAGCCCGGTGCCTCCCTGCTGGTGCGGTACTTCATGATCCCCTGCAACATCTGTCTGATCCTGCTGGCCAGCTCCACACTGGGCTTCGCTGTGCTGCTCTTCCTCAACAACTGTACGTGGCTGCTGGGTGGGGCCCAAGTGGCCCTGTGTCTGCTGGCAGCCCTGCTTCCCAGCTGCCTGGGGTGACAGGGCAGGTGGGGTCACCGCCAGGCCACCAGCCACCTGTACCTGCTGGCGCTGGGATGGTTACTCTGGACCCCTGGGCCCCTTGAGCCTGGCCTTGGGCTCCTGGCGGGGCTGACCCTCAGCCTGAGGGACAGAAACAACTTTTTTTGGAGTTGGGAGGCAGGCTTGGGAGCAGGGACAGGGTTTGGGCAGGGCTCGTCTGGGGAAGCAGCAGGCTGTCTGATTTTGCTGCTGGGACCCCGCTCGGCAGATGTCAGGTCCTGACCATGCAGCTGGAGGGCAGAGGAAACAAGGGCCTCTGTCCCCATCCCCGAGGCTTCAGCCAGCCCTGGGAGTCAGGGCTGGCCACCTGAGCTCGCAGCTGTGTCAGATGTGGAAGGCCTGGTTCAGAGGGAACTAACTCGGAGATTTGGTTGTTGTTGTTTTTTTCAGACAAGCCTGGGACCCACTTCACACCAGCTCCTCTGGTGCCTCTTGATGGTAAGTGGGACCTCCACGTGGGGTGCCAGATGGGCCGGGCACTCTGGGGGCTGGGTCTCTGCGTGCGTGCACCCCAGGGGTGTTGGGTGTGTGTGAGGAGGAATTGGGCAGTGCAGGACCTCGGCCTCAAAATTGGGAGGGAACATGTCCTGGACCCCAAGTTAAGAAACGCCGTCCGACAGTGCAGGTGAGTGGAGGGCTTCCTCCATTGTCCAGCCTTCTCCCTCGTCAGGAGGGGGTGGGGCCGGAGACAGACAGGAGCCCAGAGCGGAAACTGGGCTGGGGGGGTGCTCTGCAGTCCAGGAACAGCTGTTTGAGGAGGGGCCTGGTCCCCTGGATGCGGAGGGCGTGGCGATGGAAGGGTGGGCTGACCTCTTTGACCCCTTTGTGGGATGGGGCGGGCCTCCCCCAGGCTGCCAGTGCACAGGCCTCTGTAATTAAGTTAATGTCAGAGGAGACAGGACTCAGTACCACAGAGCAGCGAGGACCACAGAACCCCTCGCCCGGCTCTGGTCCCCAGCAGGAGCTCCCAGTCCACGCGTGGTCTTGCCATCACTGGGTCCCCTGCCAGCCGGGTACCTGCCCAGGGTCCCAGAGAACATGTCCAGAACTTCTGTACATGGGGATGGGGGGGTGCGGTTCTGTCCTGACCAGGACATGGGTGGAGAGGACAACTAGGGAGAGCCCTGGGCTGGCCTGGGTTGCACACTTAGTCTGGGTCACTTCCTGGGTCTTGGGGTGGGGGACGGTGGCTGGAGGAGATGGCCTGGCATTGGCAGGCCTTGTTTCCTCTGTCCACAGCCCTGTGCTGGGAGGTAAGGGCAGGGTGGGGCTTCCCTGGGAGTGGAAAGCTTAAGCATCCAGAGGTAGGAGCTGAGCCAGACTTGATGGCATGCATTTGTAGTCCTAGAACTAGGGAGGCTGAGACAGGAGGATTATAGGTTTGAGGCCAGCCTCAGCAACCTAGTGAAACCCTGTTTCAAAATAAAAAGGGAGATGGGCATGGTGGTGCACACTTGTATTCCCAGTACTTGAGAGGCTGAGACTAGAGGATCTGGGTTCATAGTCAGCCTCAGTTACTCAGGCCCTCTGCAACTTAGTGAGATCCTGTTTCAAAATAAAGAATAAAAAATAGGGCTGGGGGTATGATTTGGAGGTAGAATGCCCGAGTTCAATCCCCAGTACCGCAAAAAAAATAAATAAATAAAAATAAAAAAGTAAAGAATGAAAAAATAAGGGTAGGGGTACAGCTCAGCATTAGAATGCCCCTGGGTTCAATCCCCAGCACCACAAAAAAATAAAAACAATAAAAAGGGGGAGGCCAGGCTTGGTGGTGCAAGCTTGTAATCCCAGTACTTGCGAGGCTGAGACAGGAGGATCGTAGGTTCATGGCCAGCCTCAGCTACTTAGTGAGGTCCTCCACAACGTAGTGAGACCCTGTTTCAAAATAAAGAATAAAACATAGGGCTGGGGATATAGCTCAGAGGTAGAATGTCCCTGGGTTCAAACCCTAGTACCACAAAAAGGGGGGGGCTTGGGGTGTGTCTTGGAGGTACAATGCTTCTGGGTTCAATCCCCAGTACCGCAAGGGGGGGGGGGCAGCTGAGCAGCTGAGAGAGTAGGTTAGAGGTAGAATGTCCTTGGATACCATACCTAGTACCATACACACAGAAAAAAAGCAGGAGCTGGATTAAGAGGTATGCAAGATGGGGGGGAGGTACTTGCTTCTGTCCTTCAGCGGCCATCTGGGCCGGGGTCATGTGTAGCCAGCTGTCCTTTATTCCTGGAGGCTGCAATGCTGGTAAGCTGGCTGGCGCACTTGGCCACTCCTGGTCCCAGCAGCCCTCGGCGAGGCAGCATCAGGTCTGGGGCAGTGGGGCCACCCGGCCGACCTCCAGCCTTGCAACCTGCGTCTGTTGGCCTCCGGGCCTGGTCCCTTCCTCAGGCTGCTTCATGAGACCTGAAGGCCTCTCGGAATACCAGGCCCACCCGGGATGCGGGGACGGAGCCTATGGCCCCTAAGGTGGCTCAGCCTGGGGGTTGCTGTCCCGCTCCTGAGACGTAGGAACCCTTTGGGTCAGGGTAGCATGGCACCACTGCGCAAGTCCGCAGGTGACCTATGGGGACTGGTGGCTGGTGGGGAAAACGGATGGGTAAGCAGCCCATTTGTCTCAGGCCACTGTCCCCTTCCTGGCCTGGGGGCAGACAAGCCCCGAGTCCTCCCAGTGGGGTGGACCGTGGGGAGAAGGAGGGCCTGCCCTGGGCTAGGCACCGAGTGCAGCCCTCGGACAAGAGGCCATCTGGACTGAGACCGGGCTCAGGCAGGGGACACTTGCCTTCTCGGCATCTAAAGCTCAGAAGGCTGCGGGTGTCCCTTTCCCTACACCCCAGCCATCTGTTGCACGCATGCCACGGCCATCATCATCCTCGAGGACACATGCGGCCCCGAGTGGGGCTTGGGGCATCCGCTCCATCCCCCAACCCACCCGAGACCAGGAGGAGAGTTAAATATACTAGCGGCAGTCTCGGCTATAAAAAGCCCCTGCCACCTCCGCACTGCACTGAGAGATTGCTGGGGCGGGAAGCTCAGTGGCCAGGGAGGGGCCCCCGCTGGCGACTGAGCGGGCAGGTGTGATGGGGTCCTAGAGGTGACCCACCAGGTCCTAGGTGCCATCTGTGTTTATGAGGGACAGAGTGGGGGCAGGGGCCAGAAGCATGGGTGGTCTGCTTGGCCATTTTTCAGCAGTGCGACTGTTGGGGGCCTTGCTGTCCCTGTTTCCTCTTCTGCCCAGTGGGCTGGAGTGGGGCACTGTGTGACGGTGCAGGGTGATCCCTGACACGTAGGGTGTGGATGTTATGACCAGCTCCGCTGGGCCTGTGTGCGAGGGGACTCACGTGTGGGATTGTTACGAACGCTTGTCTTGAGGTGGGCTCTGTGTTGGTACCTGTTCTTAAGTTCAATCAAGAAACTTGGGCCGGGTGTGGTGGCGCATGCTTATAATCCCAGCATTTGGGAGGCTGAGACTGGAGGATCCGGGTTTGAGGCCAGCCTCAGCTGCTTAGTGAGGCCCTGTTTCAAAATAAAGAATAAAAAAGAGGGCTGGGAGTATACCTCGGAGGTAGAGTGCCCCTGAGTTCAATCCCCGGTACAGCAAAAAAAAAAAAAGAAAAAAGAAACTTGGTCTTGAGCCTCCATGATCTTCACGATCTTCTAGTCCATGGCATAGGGAATCACATAAATGAGCAATGATGGGGCAGGTGCAATGGCAACGCCCCTCACCCAGTCTAATGGCTCTTCCTGGAGATTTCAGTTGCTGGTTGGGAAGTTACTTTGTCCTGGAGCGGGGACAGAAGTCGGGGCGAGCGCTGTGTGCTTGGAGCTCAGCTTTGCTGCAGACTTGTTGAGCAGTGGAGCCAGGTGCAGGTCTCAGTGGAGCACTGCCCACCAGGAACAGATGTCCTGGGCTGTGGGGTCAGGCGGCCAGCTGTAGAGAGATGGCTGAACCTGGAGCACAGACAGGGCCGCTGGCCAAGGAGCCCAGGTGCAGGGAGGTTGGACCCTGGAAGAGTCCTTGGTCCACTCGTCCAGCTGAAGCCCAGGAGTACAGCCGGGCATCAGTAGGTGCCCATCAGACTTGGCCTGGGAGTCCCAGGGACCTTGGACAAGAAAGGGCTGAGCCTGAGGGGCAGGTGCCATGGGGGGCATCCAGGCCTAAGGAGGTGCCCTGGTGGGGGTGGCCCGAGCTGGCTGGTGGTGTGCGTGGCGCTGTCTGTGTTGTAGCACACACCCCATGTAGTGCTTTTGCCGGGCACCCTCTGAGCTCCGCAGTCACAGGCCCTCGTAGGCCCACAGCCCTGGGAAGCAGGTCCTGTTGTCCCCATACACAGAAGGGACCACTGAGGCACAATGGGACAGCCTGGCCCAGGATCTGAGGGATCGTGGTGCAGTGGGGGCTGAGGCCCCTGTTCCCTCAGCCTTCTAGGGTAAGGGTAGGGACATCCAGACAGGCAGGCAGGCAGGAGCCATTAGCAACCGTTGGCTCTGGCCCCCAGTGCGCCCCTGCCCTCCTAGGAGATGGGGAGGGGACTTCCTTCCACCTCATTTCCCCAGCCTGCAGGGAGAGATGGGGCCGTACCCCCATGACTTATTAATGATAATAGACCAAATTAAACATTTATTAGACTCAGACGTCTCCAGCCCCTGATGAGCCCGCCTCTCCCACGATGCACTGTCTCCAGTGGGGACGGCAGGAGCCAGCCTGCCCCGGGCCATCCCTCATGTCCCTCCTCCCTCTTCACGGAGCACTCAGTGGAAGGGACAGGGCCTCTCCGAGCCTGCTGCAAAGTGTGCCAGGCACTGCTGATTTTGACATTAGGGAGTGCAGTGACAGGGAGCTCATGCCGACAGGTGCATGAGGCCCAGCTGGGTCCCCCGGGCCTCAGGAGGGCACTGAGGGAGGAGCTGAGTGACTCCAGGGAGAGAGGCTGGGAGGTGGGGGAGGGGCACACTGGGCCCATGGAAGGTGGGGGTGGTCAGGGAGAGGGACGGAAGAGGACCTGCAGGGAGGGCAGGGCGTGCCCCTGGAGGGGAGGGGAGCTCTGGGAGAAAGGGGCCTGTGGCCAGGCTCTGGGTGTGGGCTAGGTTCCGGGGACCCAGCAAGTCTAGAAGGCGGAGGATGGGGGGGGGCAGAGGGTGCAGCAGGTCTGGCCCTGGAGCTGGTCCTCTAAAGGAGCAGGAGGTAGCAGGGTCTCATGGGGTGGGCCCGGGCTTCGTGGGGTGACAGGTGAGCAGCATGTGGCCGCTGGGGGTGTGTGGGACGGGGCTCCTGGGTAGAGCTGGCCTGAGCCTCCTGCTGGGAGGGGCCGCTGGGGTGTGCTGTGAGTAGGTGTCCTGCCTGTCCGGGGACACAGGTGTCCCTCTCTGTAGTTGTAGTGTGTGGAGGATGGGCATGAGGAGAATGTTCTCCCAAGAGGAGAGGTCCCAGGGTTGGTGGGAGAGCCCTCCAGGGAGGGTCTGAGGGAACGTGTGCGTGTGAGTGTGTCTCTGGCAAGTGGCTCACACACGTGTGGGTACGCCTGTGTGGCTTAGTGAATGGGTGGTGTGCGTTGCCAGGGTTCTGACCATCCCGTCTTGGTCCAACCCCAGCATGCAGGGGGATGCTGTGCGGCTTCGGCGCCGTGTGCGAGCCCAGCACCGAGGAGCCAGGCCAGGCCTCCTGCGTGTGCAAGAAAAGTGCTTGCCCGGCGGTGGTGGCGCCCGTGTGTGGCTCTGATGCCTCCACCTACAGCAACGAGTGCGAGCTACAACGTGCCCAGTGCCGCCTGCAGCGGCGTATCCGCCTGCTCCGCCGAGGGCCCTGCGGTGAGTGCGCGCATGCGTGCGGGCGGGCGGGGGGGGGGGGGGGGGGGGGGGGGGGGGGGGGGGGGGGGAGATGGCCGGTTCCAGCGTGACCCCGCCCTGCACACCCACAGGGTCCCGGGACCCCTGCTCCAACGTGACCTGCAGCTTCGGCAGCACCTGCGCGCGCTCAGCTGATGGGCAGACCGCCTCCTGCCTGTGCCCCACAACCTGCCGCGGGGCCCCGGAGGGCACGGTGTGCGGCAGCGACGGCGTCGACTACCCCGGCGAGTGCCAGCTGCTACGCCGCGCATGCGCGCGCCAGGAGAACATCTTCAAGAAGTTTGACGGCCCCTGCGGTGAGCACCGGCCCTGCGTGCCACGCTCGGCCCCGCCCTGCACGCTCAGGCCTCCGCCCCTGACCCTGGTCTTCTCTCCCCAGATCCCTGCCAGGGAGCGCTCGCGGACCTGAGCCGCATCTGCCGTGTGAACCCGCGCACACGGCGCCCCGAGATGCTCCTGCGGCCAGAGAGCTGCCCATCCCGGCATGCCCCCGTGTGCGGGGACGACGGGGTCACCTACGACAATGACTGCATCATGGGCCGGACAGGCGCTGCCCGGGGCCTGCTCCTCCAGAAAGTGCGCTCTGGCCAGTGCCAGCCTCGCGGTAGGTGGTCCCACCCCCGCCGTGCACATGACCCTTGGGGGCGGGCACAGGGGGTGTTACAGGACTGCTGGTGGTAGGGCTCAGTGGCCTGTGGTGGGCGATCATGAGTTCCCGTGCCGGGAAGGGCCCCCATTCACCACCCCACATACCCAAGGGTCCCTGCACACATGGGCACTGGTGTGCCACCCGGCCTGTCTGTGACCTCTTGGCCCACCCGCAGACCAGTGCACCGAGGCTTGCCGGTTCAACGCGGTGTGCCTGTCCCGCCGCGGCCACCCCCGCTGCTCCTGTGACCGCATCGTCTGTGATGGGGCCTACAGGCCTGTGTGCGCCCAGGACGGGCACACGTATGACAACGACTGTTGGCGCCAGCAGGCAGAGTGTCGGCAGCAGCGTGCCATCGCCCCCAAGCACCGGGGCCCGTGTGGTGAGCACCGTTGGGCCTGGCCGGAGCCGGCTGGCCCTGCCTCGGCCTCGCTCACCATCACATGCCATCTCCACCCCTCCTCGTGGCCCCTGGGTCTGGGCGGGGCGGGTCACCCTGGGAAGGCTCTGAATTGGGTGCAGGCGTGAGGAGGGTGCCTGGGACACCTGGGGAGGGTGGGCAGGGGGGCCTGCAGCTGGCCACGCTGACACTGCGAGTTCTTTGGTCTGCCTGTCCGTCCTCTCTGAACTTCAGGAGGGCACGGACTGCTTGGTGGGAAGGAGCGGACAGTGCCAGGGTGCCGCGCCTCGGAACCCGGCATGAGCCTCCGTGCCCTTAGAGGCTGGGTCTCAGAGGGGCCGGCAGAGGGTGGAGGCAGCTGGGCAGCGGCCAGCATGTCCCGCGGGGGCCAGGCCTGCCTGCCTCTGTGTGGGCCTCAGTTAGTCCTCTGTCCCCCTTTCTGGTCTGTCTTTCTGCGTCTGTCTCTTCTCCTCGGTCTTCCCCTCTCGGCTCCGCCTCTTGTGTCTTCCAGCCTGACCTGCTGGCAGGATGAGGTGCCGCGCCTGCCCGCCAGGAGCCCACAGCCCGAGGTCTGCCCCTGGCGCGGCTGGGGGGGGTGGCTCGCTGCTGCCTGGCCTTGTGGTCCTCAGAGCAAGTGGACAGACACCTCCTCCCCCTGCGGCCCTGGGTGTGACTCTGGGGTGCAGACTCCTCCCGTCCTGGGGAGAGCCCCCACGAGCATGGGTGTCCCGGGGCTGCTGGTGGTCGGGGTCAGTGGCCTGCAGTGGGCAGTCAGGAGGCTCCTGTGTCCCCATCTGCCTCTGTCGTGTGTCTGTCCCTTTCTCTGCTGTGTCCTGCGCATCTGGCTCTTCCTCCACCACCCCACCCCGGGCGAGGGTTGCTTCGTGGAGCTGGGGGCTTGGCCCACGGCTGGGAGCAGCAGGTGGGCTGAGTGCCTATCTCCCCCAGATCAGGCCCCGTCCCCATGCCGTGGGGTGCAGTGCGCGTTCGGGGCAACGTGCGCCGTGAAGAATGGGGAAGCTGTGTGCGAGTGCCAGCAGGTGTGCTCGGGCATCTATGACCCCGTGTGCGGCAGCGACGGTGTCACCTACGGCAGCGCGTGCGAGCTGGAGGCCATGGCCTGCGCCCTTGGGCGGGAGATCCGGGTGGCCCGCAAAGGACCCTGCGGTCAGTGGGGGGCGAGGAGGTGTGGCGGGGGGGCCTTCCTGTCCCTGTGGTGACGGAAGCCCCTCCCCAGACCGATGCGGGCAGTGCCGCTTTGGAGCCCTGTGCGAGGCGGAGACCGGGCGCTGTGTGTGCCCCTCGGGATGCGTGGCCTCTGCCCAGCCCGTGTGTGGTTCTGACGGGCACACCTATGCCAGCGAGTGTGAGCTGCACGTCCATGCCTGCACACACCAGATCAGCCTGCACGTGGCCTCAGCCGGACACTGCCGTGAGTAGGGCCATGGAGCCAGGCGGGCCGGGGTCCCCCAACACCCCAGCTAGGGTCTGCTGACCCCCACCTGGCTCCGTATGCTGCAGAGACCTGTGGAGACGCAGTGTGTGCCTTTGGGGCTGTGTGCTCAGCTGGGCAGTGTGTATGCCCTAGGTGTGAGCGCCCCCCGCCTGGCCCTGTGTGTGGCAGCGACGGCGTCACATACGGTAGTGCCTGTGAGCTCCGAGAGGCGGCCTGCCGGCAGCAGACGCACATCGAGGAAGCCCGGGTGGGGCCGTGTGAGCAGGGTAGGTCGGGCAGCGGGCATGAGCCGCTGGGTGCCAGCCTCGGATGGGGGCCCCACAGTGAGGCAGCCGTCCTTTCCCACAGCTGAGTGCGGCTCGGGAGGCTCCGGCTCAGGGGAGGACGGCGAGTGTGAGCAGGAGCTGTGCCGGCAGCGAGGCGGCGTCTGGGACGAGGACTCCGAGGACGGGCCGTGCGTGTGCGACTTCAGCTGCCAGGGTGTCCTGCGGAGCCCGGTGAGCCCCCCAGCCCCTGGCTCTCGGCAGGCCTCGCGGAGGGGCCGAGGCTGCCACACTGACCATCCCCCTCCAGGTGTGCGGCTCAGACGGGCTCACCTACGGCACCGAGTGTGAGCTGAAGAAGGCCAGGTGCGAGTCCCAGCGAGAACTGTACGTGGCGACCCAGGGACCCTGCCGCAGTGAGTTCACCGGCCTGGGCACGTCCCCCGGGCTTACGTGGCGGTGTGTGCGTGCGCGTGCAGATGTGAGGCGAGTGGGAATTAGTGTGTACTGTGGTGTGCTGGTGGACGTGTTTCAAGTGCAGTACACACACGTGTCCACACCTGGGAGGCTGAGGCAAGAGGACCACAAGTTTGAGGTCAGCTTGGACAACCTAGAAAGACCCCCCATCTCAGATAAAACAAGTGTGCGCCGAGCGCTTACTCCAGGCGTGGAGGCAGCGGGTAGCAGGGACGCACAGGGCACCTCTTCATACTTCCCCTGTTGTGGGGTGAAGACTGACAGTGGCCCAGTGACTATGTCACACTTACTTGAGGTCCACGTGCAAGCTCACCTGTCTGTGCATGCACGCAGACGTGCGTTTGCACAGGTGTTAATGTGCAGCTTTGGAGCGTCAACATGTATGTACACACACGACTTTATGTGTAGGGGTAAAGTAGGTGTATGGTTGTGTGTGCATGATCTTTGGGTATTCTCTGTGTATGTGGCCCTGTGTGTTTCGTGTGTTCCAGGTGTTCCGTTTATGGACGTGTCTTGTATGTGATGTGTGACATGACCTCAGCCCCAGGTCCCCAGGCCCCAGTGCGTTTTGGGTTCAAGGGGGATGAGCAGTCTCCCTAGCGGTTGAGACAGAGCCGTGGGCCTGGGGTGGCCATCCAAGACTGCATAAAGTCTCACTCCTGTGCCTGTCCCCACAGACCCCACCTTGGCCCCGCTGCTGCCTGGGGCGCTCCCACACTGTGCCCAGACGCCCTATGGCTGCTGCCAGGACAATAGCACTGCTGCCCGGGGCGTGGGCCTGGCCGGCTGCCCAAGTGAGTACCGGAGCCCAGCCTGACCTCGGCGTGGCGCAGTCGTGCAGCTCCAGTGACCCTGGCCCCCCTCCCTTTGTAGGCGTCTGCCAGTGCAACCCCCATGGCTCCTACGGTGGCACTTGTGACCCAGCTACAGGCCAGTGCTCCTGCCGACCTGGCGTGGGAGGCCTCAAGTGTGACCGCTGTGAGCCTGGCTTCTGGAACTTCCGTGGCATTGTCACCGACAGCCGAAGCGGCTGCACTCGTGAGTCACAGGCCCGGGGCTGGCCGCCAGCCAAGCACTGCCTGCCCACTCCGCCACTGTGCTCAGGCCCAGGCCTGGCCCACAGCTGCCGGGGCTCCGCGCAGGTGTAACGCCAGGGCCCTGCTCTCCGCAGCCTGCAGCTGTGATCCCCGGGGAGCCGTGCGCGATGACTGCGAGCAGATGACCGGGCTGTGCTCCTGTAAGCCAGGCGTGGCCGGCCCCAAGTGTGGGCAGTGTCCGGAAGGCCAGACCCTGGGCCCCGCTGGCTGCGAAGCAGGTGAGGGCCAGGTCCATTGCTCACCGGGCTCCTTGTGCTGGGGGCACAGTCCGAGCTGGTGGGGGTCTCCCGTGTCTGCCCCAGATTCCTCGGCACCCGAGACCTGTGCGGAGATGCGCTGTGAGTTTGGAGCTTCCTGCGTGGAGGGGGCTGGTTCTGCCCGCTGCGTCTGCCCAGCCCTCACCTGCCCAGAGGCCAACGCCACCAAGGTGAGGGGCGGAGGGCGCGGAGGGCGGTGCGGGGGGAGGCCTGGCCCGAGCATCCTTGCCTGCGCTCCAGGTCTGCGGGTCGGATGGCATCACCTACGGCAGCGAGTGCCAGCTGAGGACCATCGCCTGCCGCCAGGGCCTGGACATCTCCACCCAGAGCCTCGGCCCGTGCCAGGGTAAGGCAGGAGCCACTCCCAGAGCCGACCGGGAAGGCCTGGCCACGCCTCGACTCCATCCTTCAATCTCCCTGTCCCTGCAGAGGCCATCGTGGCTGGCGCCCAGCTGACACCCACGTCTGTGACCACCCCTCAGCGTTTCCCAAGCGAGGCCCTGCCACCCCCGCCCAGCGCCCTCCCCCTGGCTCCCAGCAGCACAACCCGGAGCCCCTGGCCCACACCTCCACCCACGTCACAACCTCGGACCACAGCCAGCATCCCCAAGACCGCTGTGCGGCCCGTGCTGACGGTGCCCCCCACGGCGCCGCCCGAGGCAAGCAGCCTGGCCTCGGCTGCCTTCAGTGAATCCGGCAGTGCAGACGGCAGCGGGGACGAGGAGCTGAGCGGGGACCAGGAGGCCAGCGGGGGAGGCTCGGGAGGTGAGCAGGGCGTGGGGCCTGGGGCAGACCCGGAGGGGAGCGGGGCTCAGAGAGGCTCCCGCCTGGGGCTAGGCTCAGACCTCACCTCACCAGGACCCGAGGCCCCCGCCGGCAGCAGCGCAGTGACCCAGGGACCGCCCACGGAGAGGGCTTCATGCTACAACTCGCCTTTGGGCTGCTGCTCGGATGGCAAGACGCCCTCGCTGGACGTGGAGGGCTCCAACTGTCCTGGTGAGTGCGCGGTGGGCGGGGTGGAGCTTGAGGAGCCACCTGGATGCACCAGGGGAGCTGCCCCGTCCCCCGGCAGCAGGTCGGTATCTGGTGTATGGTTGTCTGGCTTCAACATGTGTGCGCGCGTGTGTGTGTGTGTGTGTGTGTGTGTGTGTGTGTGTGTGATCATGGGACTCCGCACACATATGCACATGTGCGGTCTTGGCCCCCAGAACACGTGCGTGCCCAGGGCCCTGTACCTAACCCAACTCTCTCCTTACAAGCCGGCCTGGGGCAACTGCTCTGAGGAGTCCTCCCGGTAACTGACGCCAGCCCTACCCAGGGGTCGCCACTAACCTCATGACCATCTGACTAACACCCACCCTCCCCTGTGGCTTGCTGCAGGGGCTTGAGATGTGGCTGGCCCCCGAGGCCGTCTGGGTAGCCCCGCAGGGCCTCACTGCCCCTCCCCCACAGCCACCAAGGCATACCAGGGCGTGCTGGAGCTGGAGGGGGTCGAGGGGCAGGAGCTATTCTACACAGCCGAGATGGCCGACCCCAAGTCAGAGCTGTTCGGGGAGACGGCCAGGAGCATCGAGAGCGCGGTGAGTGCCGGGCAGCCTCCTGGACAGGCCAGAGCGCCAGCAGGAATGCCTGCGGCCCCCAGGCACCCATTTCAGCCGGGCTGGGCGGGGGTGGCACCCAATATCCTCACCCCTCCCTGTCCACAGCTGGATGAGCTGTTCCGAAACTCAGACGTCAAGAAGGACTTCCGGAGCGTCCACCTGCGGGACCTGGGGCCCGGCAGATCAGTTCGAGCCATTGTGGATGTGCACTTTGACCCCAGTGAGAGCCTTCCCCGTGTCCCTCCAGGAGGTGATGGGTGGGGCTGCCCGGGAAGAGGCCATGCTCAACGCCCCCTCCTCCCCAGCCACCACCTTCAGGCCACCCGATGTGGCCCGGGCCCTGCTCCGGCAGATCCAGGCATCCCGGCGACGGGCCCTGGTGGTGAGGAGGCCTTTGCAGGAGCACGTGCGATTCATGGACTTTGGTGAGCTCCCGGCTAGCCCAGGTTGGCCTGTTCCCTCCCTTCCTAGCCTCCACCCCCGCTTTCCTCCGCACCTGCTCCCTGCAGAGCCTGTCAGCTCCCCTTCCCTGCCTGCAGACTGGTTTCCTGCATTCTTCACGGGAGCTACAACAGGAGCCACTGCCGCAGCGGCCACAGCCCAAGCCACCACTGCGGGTCGACCCCCTGCCTCTGCCGTGACCCCTCGAGTCTACTCCAGCCGTACCAGTCGGCCCGTCGGCAGGACCACAGCACCGCCCACCACACGCCGGCCTCCCACTACCGCCCCCAGCCATGCTGCTGGGCGCTGGCTTCCACCCCTGGGGCCCCAGCAGCCTCAAAGGTCCTGTGATTCCCAGCCCTGCCTGCATGGGGGGACATGCCAGGAGGAGGACTCTGGCCAGAGCTTCACCTGCACCTGCCCAGCAGGCAGAGGAGGCTTTGTCTGCGAGGAGGGTAAGTTGGGGTGCTGACCTGGGCAAGGGCGGGTCCTGGGCTTGCCTCGCCTCCAGCTGGCCCTCTCTGTCTCCGCAGAGCTGCACCCCTCTGTGTCTGTGCCCGCTTTCGGGGGCAGCTCCTTCCTGGCTTTCCCAACACTCCGAGCCTATCACATGCTGCGCCTGGAGCTGGAATTCCGGGCACTGGAGCCCCAAGGGTTGCTGTTGTACAACGGGAACGCCGGTGGCAAGGACTTCCTGGCGCTGGCACTGCTGGGCGGGCGTGTGCAGCTCAGGTGGGCGGGGCCTGCTGTAGCTCAGATGGGCAGGGGTGTGGGCGGAGTCTGTTGTAGCTCAGGTGGGCGGGGTGTGGGCGGGGTCTGCAGCAGCTCAGGTGGGGGGGGGGCTGCTGTAGCTGAGGGCAGGGGGAGGGAGGAGCCAGGATGCCCGCAGTGGGAGCCTGGCCAGCATCCTGACCACCTGCTTTGGTGCCCAGGTTTGACACAGGTTCTGGGCCAGCGGTGCTGACCAGCTCGGTGCCTATAGAACCGGGCCGGTGGCACCGCCTTGAACTGTCACGGCACTGGCGCGAGGGTACACTCTCTGTGGATGGCGAGACCCCTGTTGTGGGCGAGAGCCCCATTGGCACCGATGGCCTCAACCTGGACACGGACCTGTTTGTGGGTGGCATCCCAGAGGACCAAGCTGACGTGTGAGCTGGAGTGGGTGCTGCTGGCTAGTACAGACGGGGTCCCTGGCCTTGACCTTGCATTCTGTGGATGGTGGCTGGGGCCCTGACCTTAGTCCCAGCTTCTGACTCTTCGTGGTCCCTGCCCTTGACTGCCTGTTGTGGCACCCTTAGGGGCCACCACCCAGGAGCTGGGAGGGCTCTTACCTCCAGCCTGACCCTTAACCCTCGACCCCAGCTTCTGTCTGTGGCACACCAAAAAGGATATGGGAAGCTGGGCGCGGTAGCACACGCTTGTAATCCCAGTACTTGGGAGGCTGAGACAAGAGGATCACAGATTCGAGGACGGCCTCAGCAACACAGCAAGGCTTTTGGCAACCTAGCAAGACCTTGCTTCAACTTAAAAAGCCTGGGGGTGTAGCTCAGAAGTGGAAGGTCCCTGGGTTCAATCCCTAGTGCCACAAGCAAGAGGCGCGGGAATGGTGGGTATGCCCGCTGGCCTTGGCCCCTCACCCTTCCTGGTGGCAGGGTGCACGAGCGGACCTCCGTTGCCGGCGGCCTGCGGGGCTGCATTCGCCTGCTGGATGTCAACAACCGACGGCTGGAGCTCGGCAGCTGGCAGGGGGCTGCGACCCGAAGCTCCGGCGTGGGAGAGTGTGGGCACCACCCCTGCCTGCCCAACCCCTGCCGTGGCGGGGCACCGTGCCAGCCACTCGAGGCCGGCATGTTCCGCTGCCAGTGCCCGCCAGGCCACTTCGGTGAGGGCGGGCGGGTCCAGGGGCGGGGGTTGAGGAGGCAGGTGTCCGCGGGGGTCTTACTCGTGGGACTCCCTCTCCTTCCAGGCCCGACCTGTGCGGACGAGAAGAGCCCCTGCGAGCCGAACCCCTGCCACGGAGCAGCGCCCTGTCGCCTGCTGCCCGAGGGCGGGGCCAAGTGCGAGTGTCCCCTGGGACGCGGGGGCCCCCTCTGCCAGACAGGTGGGGACGTGAGCAGTCGGGCAGGGGACCCGGGGCTTAGGGCCAGGCATTCAGGTTGAGTTGGGGTCCAATTAGTGTTGGGGTTCAGGCCACTGTTGGGTTTGAGTCAGGTCAGGTGCAGCGGGGGTGCCCGAGACCTTGGGGTCAGGCCCCTCATGTTCCTTGTCTGGACCTCCATAGTCTCCGAGAGGGACGACATCTCCCGGCCCTTCCTGGCTGACTTCAGTGGCTTCTCCTACCTGGAGCTGAAAGGCTTGCACACCTTCGAACGAGACCTGGGGTCAGTAGGGGGGGAGGGCTAGAAAAGGGGAGCCACCGTGGGGGGAGGCAGCGAGGCACCCCTGCAACCCCACGTGACCCCAGGGAGAAGATGTCGCTGGAGATGGTATTCCTGGCCCGTGGCCCCAGCGGCCTGCTTCTCTACAACGGGCAGAAGACAGATGGCAGGGGGGACTTCGTGTCTCTGGCCCTGCACGACCGCCACCTGGAGTTCCGCTACGACCTGGGCAAGGGGGCCGCTGTCATCCGGTGAGCAAACTCGGGGGCCACGGCGCCGGCCTGGGGAGGACCAGAGCGTGGCCTTGGATGGGGATGCGGCTGAGGGACCCAGTGTCACCTGGCCCCTGGCAAGCAGAGCCGGGAAATGCTCACGCTGAGGTCTTCCCACAGGAGCAAGGGCCCCGTAGCCCTGGGCAGCTGGACCCGGGTCTTGCTGGAGAGAAACGGCCGCAAGGGTGCCCTGCGTGTGGGCGATGGGCCCCGCGTGCTGGGGGAGTCCCCGGTAAGCGCCTGGGGTGCGAGGAGGAGGGCCGGGCCTCCCCGCCCCGCCCCTGCTCCTTCCTCCTCCCTGCTCCTCCTGGGGGCCTGGCAGCCACCGTGCCAGCTCTCACGGAACTGTTTTCTCCTGTGCCTCGGTCTGTCTCCTCTCTGCCTCTCGCTCTCTGGCTCTTGCTCTGCACCCCCACCCGCTCTCCGGATGTCAGAAATCCCGCAAGGTACTGTCCGCCTCTCATCTGCTCGTTGTCTCCTGCACGCCCTAGAGTAGCTCCTCCCACTCTGTGTGATTAACCAGCTGCCTCCTAGATGCGCGAGGCGGAGCCAGGGTGGGGGCGGCCGGCGGCGGCTGACCCGCACAGCCTCACCCACGCCTCCCACGCCAGGTGCCGCACACCATGCTCAACCTGAAGGAGCCGCTCTATGTGGGAGGGGCCCCCGACTTCAGCAAGCTGGCCCGGGCGGCCGCGGTGTCCTCTGGCTTCGATGGCGCCATCCAGCTGGTAGGAGGGATGGCAGGGCGTTGGGAGGGCGCTCCGTGTGGGGTGGCAGAGGGCCCATGGTGGAGGGCCCCGTCCTGGGCATGGGCTGTCCCCGCTGCCCGTCCCGTGCCCTGCAGGTCTCCCTGGGAGGCCGCCAGCTGCTGGCCCAGGAGCATGTGCTGCGGGCGGTGGACGTCTCTTCCTTCGAGGACCACCCTTGCACCCAAGCCTCGGGCCACCCCTGCCTCCACGGGGCCTCCTGTCTCCCAAGGGAAGCCGGCTACGAGTGCCTGTGCCCCGAGGGCTTCTCGGGCCTGCACTGCGAGAAGGGTGAGTGCCGGCAGCTGGGCTGGGGCTGGCCGCCCCCGGAGACCTGCCCGGGGCCCGCCTTACCCCGCCTATCTCCCAGGGCTAGGGGAGAAGTCGGCGGGCGACCTGGAGACACTGGCCTTTGATGGGCGGACCTACGTCGAGTACCTCAACGCTGTGACCGAAAGGTAACTCGCCGCCTGGGAGCCAGGCACGCTGTCTGACCTCTGCCGTCTGTCTGGTCTTGTGTGTGCACACCACGTAGTAGGGACCCTGGACCCTTGACACCCCGAGCTCTGTGGCCAGGAGGGACGGCCCGGCGGCCTCCCCGCCTCCTCTCCTTCCTTCTCACCGTCTCTGTCTCTTTGTTTCCAAGCGAACTGACCAATGAGATCCCAGCGTAAGTAGCCCCTCAGTGCCCCCGCAGCTCCGCGCTCACTCCTGTCATTCTCTGCTCCTCCCAACCCCATGGCACAGCCCCAGCCCCGCCAGCTTCCCACTGCCCCTGCTGGAGGTGCGGGCCGGGGCCAGCCACCTCACCCATGCCTGCACACTCGTGTTTGTGTATACGTGTACAGGTTTTTCTGTGTTCTCGTGTGCATGTATGAGTCTGTTTGTGCCAATGTGCAGGTTGTGTTTGTGCTTATGTGGATACGTTTACATGTGGGTAAGCATGTTTTGTGTGTCCCTGCTTGTGTGTTTGTGTGTGTGCACATGCACGCATGTGCTAGTGCATCCGGGGCCGCCCCTTGGAGGAGCGGTGAGCCCTCCGTGTGCATTCACGCCACCTGCCTTGCTCCCTGAGCTCTGCTCGGCCTGGGCCACACCGCCAGCTGTGCCGCACATGCGTGTCGCGCGTGTCATTGCCCCGCCCTCTGGTGGGAGGGTCGGCGATGCCTGGGGTCTCGCGTGTCTCCGTGGCCGCGTGCTCCCCGCCTGCCGCGCAGGCAAGGGGACTTGAGCCTGCGCCTCACTGTGCTGTTCCTCGCTCACTGCCTCCCTCTCTTCCTGCTTCTAAGCCCCGAAACTCCGGGATCCGGGGTCCTTAACAGGTGAGCACGTGGGCGCGCCTGCAAGGCCCGGGCTGGCGTCCTCCTGCCGCGTGCCTGCCTCGTCTTCCATCTTTCTCCGGCCATCTCCCAGCCAGGCAGTCCCTCTGTGCCCAGCTCTCCTCCGACTCCTTGTCCGTGTTCCCCTGCCCGTCGTCACCAGCCCGCCCGTGGCCTCATGGTCTGTCTGCCCTCCTGCCTCCACCCTGCCTGCCCTGCTAGAGGCTGACTCGCCCCTCCCTTCACCTCCAGCGAGAAAGCGCTGCAGAGCAACCACTTCGAGCTGAGCCTGCGCACCGAGGCCACGCAGGGGCTGGTGCTGTGGAGCGGCAAGGCCACCGAGCGTGCGGACTACATGGCGCTGGCCATCGTGGACGGCCGCCTGCAGTTGAGCTATGATCTGGGCTCCCAGCCCGTGGTGCTGCGCTCCACCGTGAAGGTCAACACCAACCGCTGGTTGCGAGTCCGGGCTCACAGGTCAGTGGCCAGCCCAGAGTGGCCGCGGGCAGCGCCCAGACTTGCCCGGCCGGTTGTGCCCGGTCACTCATGACCAGTGCCCGAGCTCAGGTCACTGCCGGCAGGGGTGGCCAGGGAACTCATTGCCACATCCCGGGCTCAGGGGTGGGGGACTCCTGTTGTCCCCAGGCGGTGGCAGTGACCGGCACGGGGCTCAGACCTGGAGGCAGGGAGGGACCCTGATGGCGTCTCCCCGACTGTGCCCTTAGGGAGCAGAGAGAAGGTTCCCTGCAGGTGGGCAACGAGGCCCCCGTGACCGGCTCCTCCCCACTGGGGGCCACGCAGCTGGACACAGATGGAGCCCTGTGGCTCGGTGAGTGCGGGGTGGTCGTTGAGGGGCTCGCAGTATCCGAGGGTCAGACTCCATTCCCTGGGACTGGCACTGAGTCAACCCGGTTGGGATAACAGCTGGGCAGGCCAGGGCAGGACTGGGTCTCTTCTACCTTAGCCCCTCAGTTCCCAGGACGTGGGGCCAGGAGACAGGAGCGTGTGTGTGTGTGTGTGTGCATGCGTGCGTGTGTGTGTGTGTGTGTGTGTATGCGTGCGTGCGTGTGTGTGCGTGTGTGCTTGCATGCGTGTGCGTGTGTGTCCACCTGCTTGTCCCCTGGGGGCACCCCTCCCCACCCATCAGCGCCACGGCGTCACAGCCCGGCGATCTCCGTTTCTGTCGTGCAGGAGGCCTGCAGAAGCTGCCAGTGGGCCAGGCCCTGCCCAAGGCCTACAGCACCGGCTTCGTGGGCTGCCTGCGGGATGTGGTGGTGGGCCAGCGCCCGCTGCACTTGCTGGAGGACGCGGTTGCCAAGCCAGCACTGCGGCCCTGTCCTGCCCCCTGAGCTGCCACTGGAGTCACCACCCCCCCACACTGTAATTATTTTCTATTTTTGTAAACTCGTTGCTTTTTGATATGATTTTCTTGCCTGCGTGTTGGCCAGAGGGACTGCTGGCCCGGCCCCATTTCCGTCCAGGCAGCCGTGCTGCAAACAGACCGCTGCGTGGTGGGGGGACCCGGGGCTGTGGCTGCCCGCCCTCCTGGCAGCCTCAGGACATGCCCCTGCCTCAGGGCGCCACGCCCCGCCCTTGCACTGTGCACCCTGTGTCCACGCACCCAGTCCCCGCACCCCTGCTCCCACATCACCGTGCACCACTGGATGAAGCCTGAGTCCCCCAGCAAGAGGGCTCCGCGGGGCTTGGGGACTGTTCTTTTGAGCATGCCCTGTGGGGCCAGGCCTCTCTAGGTTCTGACTTAAGCTGCTCTTCCTGCCCTCACGGGCTGGCCTGGACCTCAGGGCACCTCTGCCAATACTGTGACTTAGAAACGATGTTACCACTGGGGCCATAGTCTGCCCCGCCCCCATGTCCATCAGTCCCAAGGTGCTGGGGCAGGGCCTGGGCCTGTCTAAGGTGGCGTGACACTCCCTCAGCCACCCCCACCTGTCCAGCCAGCCACCCTGGACATCGCCATGCCCTCCCCAAACTCCCAGCCCCATGAGGAGCTCCTGAGAGGGAGTGGACCACTCTGTGATGTGGTCAATCATACACTGCCTGGCTGGGCAGCCAGCAGTGTCCTCCCTTGAGGGACAGGTGGCCGGGACTGACCACCCGCCATGTTCTTCAAGCACTGGTTTGATCTGGCTCCCAGAGCAGCGGAGCTCTTCTTTCCTGTCCTGGCCCCAGGGTAGCTGAAGGCCGGCTGAGAGGGACCTGGGAGGGGACTGGCCAGTGTCTGGCCAAGGCCAAGGGCAGGTGCAGGGGTGGCAGAGACGGCCACAGAGCCAGAAACGCCTTAAACCGCAGCGTCCGTCCCCCCTCACCTGCCCGCTCCCTGCGCTCGGTGTCCATCAGTGCCCAGCCCCGTCCTCTTGGGAGCGAGGCCAGATAAAGCGGGTGGGGTGGCGGGAAGCCTGCCTTCCCCTGCAGGGATGTGGGGACTACGGGGAGCCACCTTGGTGTCTTGTTACTAACTCCAGTACGTGTGTGTGTCAAGCACCGTGAAATAAAGTCTGAAAACCTTACTGGAGGGGCTGTGTCTGTCCTCACCAGCCTGGTGGCTGACCGCTGGGACCCAGCTCGAGCTCCTGAGGCTGCCGTGCGCCGGCGGCTCTGCGGGCCCACTGTCCTCTGGCTGTGCACTGGCAGGAGCGGGTGGGAAGGCTGACCCGGGCCCTCTGGGGGTGGGTGACACGCGGAAAGACTGGGCCTCTTCACTGGCTCAGGTGTGCAGGGTCACCCGCCGGCACTCCTGGGGGGCCTGAGGAGGGGTCTCGGGTCCCCGTAGTGTGCAGGTGGGAGCTCCCACAGAAGGTGGGCAGCGGCGGCCCTGGCAGCAGTCCAAGCTCCTCACCAGGAGCCACGGAAGGAGGGGGTTGTGTGGCCAGCCGGGCGGCCCTCCCCCAAATGAGAGAATCTAAAAATGAAAGTGTGCCTTCTTGATTTTGTGTTAATGAAACTCCCCCAAAAAGAAGAGAGTCGAGCCGGGCGTGGTGGTGCACGCTTGTAATCCTAGCATTCGGGAGGCTGAGACCAGAGGATCCGGGTTCACGGCCAGCCTCAGCTACCTAGTGAGGCACTCCGAAACTTAGTGAGACCTGGTTTCAAAATAAAGAATAAAAAATAGGGCTGGGGGTGTAGCTCGGAGGTAGAATGCCTCTGAGTTCAATCCCCAGTACCACAAAAAAAAAAAAAGAGTCCTATGACTGAGACAGGAGGATCTCGGGCTTGAGACCAGCCTCGGCAAGGTAGCAAGGCCCTGTTTCAAAATGAAAAATAAAGCCAGGCGTGGTGGTTTGTAATCCCAGGACTTGGGAGACTGAGACAGGAGGATCACATGTTCATAGCCAGCCTCAGCAGCTAGTGAGACCCTGTTTCAAAATAAAAAAATAGGACCGGGGTGGGGGGGTTAACTCAGAGGTAGAATGCCCCTGGGTTCAATCCCTAGTACAAGATAAAAAAGGGTTGGGGGTATATCTCAGAGGTAGAATGCCTCTGAGTTCAATCCCAGTAAAACACACACACACCTGTAAGCTCAGAGCCAGGAGACCCCAGGAGTTCGCAGGCATTGGCTTTTTAAATCTTTTGTGAACTTGCCCTTCAGGAGTGTGGAGTGTCTGCGAGACACCAGGCAGGCAGGTGTTGGGTGGGGGGGGGGCATAAACAGGCACACGGCTTGCCTAGCACCTCAGGTGCTCGGGGTTTGCAGGTGACAGTGCAGGTGGGCCTGGAAGAGCCTGGGCTTCAGGGAAGGCTGGGAAGCACCTGGCCCCCGCCAGAGCACAAGGGAGGTGAGGCACCCCTCCTCCAGGAGTGGCTTGCCAAGTGCCCTACAGAGGGGATTTGGGGAGAAAGCAAGTGCAGGAGCAAGTGCAAAGCAGTCCAGAGGCCAGGGCACAGCGCAGGAGCCGTCGGGCAGGGTGTGGGGCTAGAGAGATGGTGGTGCAGGTCCCATGGGAGATCAGAACCTGGGTTCAGTTGGGAGAGCTGTGGAACCTCCAGAGAAGGCCTGCTGCATGGCTCAGGGCACAGGTGGGAAGCCTGCAGCCCGGAAGGGTGGGGCACGGGTTATTTGGGGGGTGGAACAGGCGGGCCTATGGCGGGCTGGCTGGATGCTGAGGCTCAGAAAGAGGCCATGTTCAAGCTGGGCACATGCCTGTAATCTCAGTACTTGGGGGGCCAAGACACAAGGATCACAGGTTCAAGGCCAGACTCAGCAACTTAGTGAGACCCTGTTTCAAAATAAAAATAAAAGGGCTGGGGTAGCCAGGCATGGTGGCGCATGCTTGTAATCCCAGTACTTGGGAGGCTGAGACCAGGGGATCCGGGTTCCCAGCCTCAGCTACTTAGTGAGGCCCTCCACAACTTAGTGAGACCCTGTTTCAAAATAAAGAATAAAAATTAGGGCTGGGGATGTAGCTTGGAGGTAGAATGCCCCTGAGTTCAATCTCCAGTACCGAAAAAAAAAAAAAAAAAACGCTGGGGGCATAGCTCAGAGGTAGGATGCCCCTGGGTTCAATCTCTGGTGTCTCTCACAGAGAGAGTGAAAAGGGGGCGTGTGTGGCACTTGGGCAGGGCCTCTGGTGCCTCAGCGTGGACTGGCTTGGGGAGTGCCAGGAGCTGCACTCCCTTCTGAATGGTGTGCTGAGCTGGAGGTAGCCACAGAGGAGAGGAGATGGTGATGGCCAGACTGGACGACCACGGGAGACGGGCTTCTGGGAGCAACCCCACCCCCCACCCCACCGAAATAGCAGGACCCAGAGCAAGCAAAGCTTGCCTGGAGGTCAGCGTGCCTCCCCATGACCCTGGGTGAGGAAGAGGACAAGACAGCAGCATGGGGAGGGGAGGAATCAAGGGCTGGCAGCTGGGGTCTTCGAGGGCAATCACAGGCCACCTCGGGCCACTCCTAGAAGGCAAGGTGTCCCTGGACGACTGGGACTCTGACGCTGGGCCCCAGGAGACAAGTGGGCCTGGGGGCTGGGAAGCGGCAGCCGCTGAGGGGTGCAGGTGCAGGTGCAGGTGCAGGGCGCTGCCCGGAGCACCGGAGGCAGTGTCCAGAAAGGCTGGGAGGTTCTTGGAAGGAGCAGCCTCTAGCACCCAGGCTGACTCATTATTAATCATATTTACTGAGCAGCAAGGTGGCGAACGAGCTAGGGGCCGCTTGGGCTGTGGGGCCTCTTTGCCCTCTGAGCCTGGGAGCTCGTGCTCATCCCTTTGTTCTGAAGTCAGGACGACCTCAAAAACCTGTACCTTGTCGGGTGTGGTGGCGCACGCTTGTAATCCCAGTACTTGGGAGGTTGAGACAGGAGGATCGCTGGTTCGTGGCCAGCCTCAGCTATTTAGTGAGGCCCTCTGCAACTTAGTGAGAACCTGTTTCCAAATAAAGAATAAAAAATAGGACTGGGGGTGTAGCCTGGA